>JACEFZ010017096.1:0-20446 GCA_014155875.1 Cepaea nemoralis | reverse complement strand
CCAAGTCACTACGTGAACAATATCTGCTTACTACACTGCTCTCACCAGCCTGAAGCACTGCTGTAGATACCCAACTCAGCCCGTGAACTGGTACTGTGCTCACAAGAGACGCCTTCTATTTTATACACTGGGTCTGCACCCTACATAGCTGACGTGGCAGTTAGACAAGCTATTCTCACGCCTGCTTCCCACAAACCGATGACTCATACTTAATGACTTTTGCACATGGCGGTGATGACGTAGTCTCGGACATCCGCGTTCTTTATCACAAGGGGGTATGTGGTTTGTATAGTTTAGTCTTATGGGTAAGTGTATCTGTACTGGTTGAGGTACCAGTAGTAATGTTTTGTGTGGCCCTCTTTGTGTACTTATGTGTCTGTATGTACAAGTGTATCAAGTGTGTATGGGTGTCTGTATGTATCTGTCTTTGTTGTTGTACGCGTGTCTGTACGTGGTTGTATATAGTTGTGATGACAGTAGTAATCCTAGGCGATGGGTGTGTATGTGTGTGTGTGTGTGTGTACTTGGCTGTCTTTGTATTTGTCTTTGAGTGTTCTTGTGTATGGGTGAGTGTGTCTGCACATGTGTATATCTGTTGTTGTGACAGTAGTAATGGTATGGTTTGTCTTTGTGCTTGTCTGTCTTTATGTGTATGTCTGTATGTACAAATGTGTCTGTGTGTGGTTGTCTTTGTGTTTGTAGGTGTGTATTTGTGTAATTGATTATGGGTGAGTGTGTCTGTCCTTGTTTGCTTCTTTGTTTTCCTGTGTCTGTACTTGAGTGGATGTTTATGGGTGTGTGTGGTTGACTTTGTACTTGTATGTGTGTACACGTGTGTGTATAGTTGTGATGACAGTAGTAATGGTATGGGTTGTCTGTGTATGGTTGCCTTTGTGTTTGTAGTAGGTGTGTATTTGTGTAATTGATTATAGGTGTGTACTTGTGTATAGCTGTTGTTGTGACAGTAGTAATGATATGGTTTGTCTGTACTTCTGTATCTGTATGTGTGTACGTGTGTGTGTGTGTGTGTGTGTTTCGTTGTCTTTGTATTTGTGTGTATCAATTATGTACTTGGTTGTCTTTGTGCTTGTCGCTAATATTGGTAGTACTATTATCACTACTATTGATTCTTCTTCACTCTACCCACCACCATTGCACTATACGTACTTTCCCCTACAATTTAAGTGGTCACTCGACTACTTGACCACTACTTGACCACTGCTTGACCACGTCATCGATCACTTTAATCACTACCATAATCTTAGGCACATCGTCCTCTACAATTTAAGTGGTCACTCGACCACTTGACCACTACTTGACCACTGCTTGACCACTAATTTACCACTAATTTACCACCCTTTAAGCATCACCATATCGTTACAATCACTTTTCCCCTAAAATTTATTCACTTGACCACTTGACCACTGCTTGACCACTACTTGACCACTAATTTACCACCCTTTAATCATCACCATATCATTACAATCACTTTTCCCTAAAATTTCCCTAACATTTTCCTCACTTGACCACTGCTTGACCACTGCTTGACCACTACTTGACCACTAATTTACCACTCTTTAATCACCACCATATCATTACAATCACTTTTCCCTAAAATTTCCTTACTTGACTACTTGACCCTTACTTGACCATTGCTTGACCACTGGTTGACCAGTGTGTAACTGCGAACACCTCTTATTATATTTATGACCACCCCTGTATCACTCCTACTTGATCACTAATACCCCTTACCACCATACCCATTATAACTTTATAAGATTTCCTTTGTAATCGCTGAATATACCACCCTTTACCTTCACTACTATCACACTGTTCAGATGATAGTAACCATCTACACCTCTTACTTCATCGAGTATAACCACGACCCATCACACCCTTGTTTATCACTACCCATACACATTATGTCTACGCCACCACCATATACCCATGAGTAGAACGACCCATCACACCCTTGATTATACAGCACTACACATACACATTATGTCTACGACACCACCATATACCCATCACACCCTTGTGTATACATCACTACACAGACACATTATGTCTACGCCACCACCATATACCCATGAGTAGAACGACCCATCACACCCTTGATTATACAGCACTACACATACACATTATGTCTACACCACCACCATATACCCATGAGTAGAACGACCCATCACACCCTTGTTCATCACTACCCATACACATTATGTCTACGCCACCACCATATACCCATGAGTAGAACGACCCATCACACCCTTGTTCATCACTACCCATACTAATATACGTAACCACCACCATATACCCATGAGTAGAACGACCCGTCACACCCTTGTTTATCACCACGCATACACATTATGTCTACGACACCACCATATACCCATGAGTAGAACGACCCATCACACCCTTGTTTATACAGCACTACACATACACATTATGTCTACGACACCACCATATACCCATGAGTAGAACGACCCATCACACCCTTGTTTATCACTACACATACTAATGTAACCAAAATAACTTTCCCCCTTCGCTTTCCAGAACCAACTAAACATTTACCTTAATTACTTTTTACACCCCACCAGGCAGCGTCAAAAAACCCGTTCCCACGAAAAATTACGCCGAAAAAAAAAATTTCACCCGCCCAAAAATATTTCCTTCAGCCTCCAGGCTGGAGCCATTTTACCCATATTTCCTTCATAAACCCTATCAGCATCCAGCCTGGAGGCTAAAAGTGGGGTCTGGGGGCCAGCCTCTACTACTGCCGTAGTGTGTGCAGAAACAATAAAGAACAGATTATACATCAGATGTTTTCAGACAACACGTGGGGTCATACAAAGATCTGTTCATACCTATTTAACTGACTCTTTCCACTTCGCATTTCCCCTGACAAACTCATTGTAATTTACAGTTGTGTTGCGGTTCAACCCATTTCATTTCCCATCACAGCTGTATAAACACACAATGCTTTGATTGTGTGCTGTGATTTAAAAAAAAATTAACCTATGTCTGATGGCTTGAACAGCTTGAATATCATCAACATCAAGTGCTCTGCCATCTGGCGTAGGCGTTTATGGCTCTCCACAGATCTCGGTCTTTAGTGTTCTGGATCAACTCTGCTGATGGTATTCCTCCATGTCACGGTCTCAATCCATTCAGCATCATTTCTCTTGGTCTGCTTCTGCCTCTCTTCTCTTTACGATGTTCTCCAAAGCCTCGCTTCTCATCATGTGACCGAAGTTTGTCTCTTTCTTATTGTTGTATATAATGTTCTAGTTTCATTAGCCTGTCTCAGGCAGTCATTGTTAGTTAATCTGGCAGTCCAAGGAATTCGCAACATTCCTCTCAGGAACCACATCTCTGTTGCTTCTAATTTCTTCTAGTTTGTTAATTTACATTCCACTATTCACTGCCATACAGCAAAAATAGTTCTACATAGCATTTCAGCGCTCTCTTTCTTACATTCAGTGACGGTGATTATTGCATAAGATACTTTTCATTTTCTGAAATGCGGCTTTTGCTTGCCCTATTCTGCTCTTAATCTCTGTTGTACATCTTCCATTTGATGTTATAAATGCCCCTAGGTATTTAAAATTATCTACTTGGTTAATAATTTTCCCTTATATTTCTATTTCCTATTTTGGTGTCACCATTTTCGTTAAAATATAAACGGAAATATATATACACTGACCATATAATAGTAGAAATGTACAACAAAATCCCTTGCAGAAACGTAAATATTGGCAGGAGACAAACGTGTTAAAACAACCCATACACGCTTCACGGTGGCGTGGGTCTAATGTGTGCTGAGACAACGGAAACTATTGTCTCGTATTGTCCCTTACACGTTCTGTTTGTTGTGAAGTGAAAAATAAACAATGATTTATATTTCATTGGAAGTCGTTTAATAAAGTAAGTAAAATTAAAGAACCTTTTATATTCTTTAATATGTATCGGGCATATGGAGTTAGATGTACATTCTATAGCGCAATCACCACTCCAAGGGCGATGGGGCTAATATCGCGCCTGCCGCCCTCCCTTCCCTAGATATATCCTGGTACACACGTTACGCCGTGTCGCCCTGTGAGCAAAGTCCAGTTTAAATATCCGCATCGATGCGCGCCAACATGCACGTGTCTGAGAACCGTGCTACCGAGGCTCTCACATTGTGTAAACCTTGCATGTTCCCCGCGGGACGCAGCGATCTGCCCTAGGTCTGTCTTCTGGGCAATTTTACGTTCAGTAGTTTGTCATTGCCGGTCTCCCTGATCTAGAGGTTACACGACTTTGTCCTTAATCTCGTATACTCTCGTAAGCAACGTGACGTTGAGCGAGAATTGGTAGCGGTTCTCTCGGCGTCGGTAATTTACGGGGTATGTGAGCCGGCCACTCTGAAAACAATAGCAAACTACTGAGCGTAATCTTGCCAAGAAATCGACAATCAGCTAAAAGATGTTGATGTTGACAGCAATGTCCTGTAAAGGATATGCGAACAACAACAAAAAAGTTTACCATTGCTTTCTACGCGTGAAGTCAATGTTAAAATCCAGCTTACCGTTGTATGGAATGAATCCACTACCTTTTTGTCAGCACATAGAAAGTTCAAGCCCAACCACGATACATCTCCAGGCAAGTTTTTTGAGATTCTTTATAATGGCCAAAAGATATGCACATGCCTATCTCATGGTCGCCGGTCTCTCTGGCTGTGGGGTTACAACACTTTCTCTCTGTAATCCCGTTTATCTCGTAGCGGAGCGAGAGCTGAGGCGGTTCGACCCCCGCTCGTGACTTGCGGGATACTGAGCCGGCCGCTCAGAAAGCAATGGCAAACTACTGAGCGTAATCTTGTCAAGAGATCAACATACAGCTGAAAGATGCTGGTGTTGACAGCTAAGTCCTGTAAAAAGGATATGCTAAAAAAAAAAACATCTTATGGTGAAACGGACCGATAGGAATATGCATTATCAGACGTCAGCACTCACTGGCTGCTCACGTTAGTTGTGGTAGGACGGTTATTAAAACGTCACGAATGATAAAATAAACAGTTATGTAGCTTATTAATTTAGGCTTACAGCAAATTCAACGCACATTTCAGTACTCGAATTCTAACTTCTTCTTAGGCAGTCTATATGTGCGTTTCATTAGTTAAAAAGATGCTTGCCTGTCCATTACAATACATCGTCATCAACCACAACATATTTTTTCTGATTGTGATTGACTAGACAATGTTTACATTCAGTAGTTTGCCTGAGCATTGTGAAAGACCGACGTTTATACCATCAAAATCAACACAAAGCGGTCTGCTTTCTAATCGCCTGCAGCAAATGTCTCACCTTAGTCTCTGTATGTCGGGGAAATGTGAGAGAATTCTCTTCCCCTAAGCCACAGAGCTGGCGCTGGATTAGTACTGCTATGAAAGCAGAATGACTAGCACCGGGCAATGTCTTGTTTTCTGAGAAACACGCACACGGAGACAGATTTATTGGCTTAAAGTCCATCCTAATGGCTGTTGACACTGTCCATTAGTGCCGCAATCTCTTAATGTTTATCAATTGTTTGAGAAACAGGAGACCATTGCAATAGCTTTCAGACCGTTGAAATTCTCTTCCTAGTCAGGCTCAGGTGGCTGGCTAATAGATCTCTGGCTTCTAAAGACATGGGTTTAATTGATGTCTGGTTGGCCGGGAGTCGAACTACACTTGTTCCTTCAGCCAGGCGATGTCGTCATTCGTATGTACAAGTTCTAACCTCATTGTGGTCAATATAGCTTGATGTTTTTATGTCTGGACTGCCCTTTATTCTCTACTTCAGTCTTCTAATTCAATGTGTGTCGATCAATGCCTGTGTATTTATTTCTCAGTCCATGGTTATGTCACATCCATCAAGAGTTGCGCAGATCAGTACGCGATCCATGAGGATCCCAGTATCTTACCAGGAAGTTACAAGTGGTAAATAGTATGCCTTGGATATGTTTATTTAATTTTTGTTTTAAGCTTGTGGCGCATAGGCATGCTAGCGGACTCATTGGTCTACTCGTTACCATTGTACAAAATGCGAAATGGACCTCATATTTTTCGCCTTTGTGCGAGAAGGTCATGTATAAAATCCGCAAGCAAGGAGACACTGAGGAGATGATAATATTCTTTAAATTATTAAATCTCATGGGATAATTAATGGTCTCAAGCTATTTCCTGTATCTGCCATGGGCTTATATACAGTAGCTTTCTCTCTCTAAATATTATACAACATGTCTGCTACCATATTAACAACTTTTAAAGTCATAACTGTGACACAACGTTACTTTCCATTTCCCTCAATCCATTTTTTGTGGGGTACAAGTCTAATGTTTCTTTTATAATAATGTTAATTTGTAATAATGAAATCGCTGACAAGTGGACAAGGACCTGATATTTCTGAATAATAAGCAGCAGTTATGTTTCTAAGTAGATTCAGCCGCGGGGAGGAACCCTTGGTAGTATGAAATCAGCGATATGAATAACTGAACACGTTTTTGTTAGTTCCCGTAGATAAAAAAGAAAAAAAGGGAAAGTTACAAATTAACGGAAAACACAATTCATAAAAATTTAAAACTATGGCACCACAGAGAGTTAAGAAAAATCTCTGAACGAACGACCCTGCCGTCTTTAAGTAGGCGTATGGCTGCCATTAGGTCAATGTGAACGTGTTTCAGCCATCGACTAACGTCAATCTGTTATCCACGTATGTTCTTTCACCGGCTACCCGGCGAAGGAGTTACGGACGCAGTTCGTAATACCGCACCCGCGTTCGAAACACAGCTGCGGGAGATTGCCGTTCGTTCACAAAGTATGGTAAACTACAGAACGTAAACTTGCCAAGAGACCACAGCCTAAAAAAATTTTTTTTTAAACTGCTGGGGTTGACTGCGACATCCTGTAAAGCAGTGGTTCTCAACCTTTTTTGGCCCGTTCCCCCCTTCACCATATTTTCAGAACGTCATTCCCCCCGAATGACGTTCTGAAAATATGGTGAAGGAGGGCACGGGCCAAATTTCAATTTCATATTTCCTATCTAAACATCCTGCCCCGCCCCTACACAGTATACGTAATAATGGAAGCTAAATTTAATAGCACATACTAAAACATGTCTAGATGCCCACATAAAACATGATTTGTGGGTCTACTTACTTTATAAATTGAAATTTAGAAGGGTGAGACGTACAGAACTGTACAGTATGAAGGGAAAAACAATATGAAGTAACTGGTTCTTGTATTAACGTGATCTTGAAATAATCTTAATTCCCCCCCCCCCCCCCCCCTCCGAAACCATAAAATTTTCCCCTGGGTGAATTCCCCACCAGTTGAGTACCACTGCTGTAAAGGATATGCAACAAACTATTTTTTTATAATTAAACTTTCTTTTGCAATGCGGATTTGATTGCCATTCAGAACCTTTCACATTCATGTATTGTTCTCCTTTACCACTTCACAATCGTCAGATTGTAATATCCCGGACTGTGTCGTGGAGTAGAGCCACAAATATGGACTCAGATAGTTTAGCTTGTCGCACAAAGACATCTTGCCCGTGTACTGCCGGGACCCTGTGGGACAGCAAAGAATAGTAACACTGCAACCTACCATACATGTCATAAAACGCAACCTACGAGGGTTCCGCCTGTGTATTACCGGGACCTTTATGGGAAGCAAAGGATAATAAGTCACTGTTTTTTTAATAACTGCATATCCTTTACAGGACGTTGCAGTCAACACCAGAATTGTGCTGCCATTGTTGATGTCTTGGCAAGTTTAACGTTCAGTAGTTTGCCATTGCTTTCTAAACGACCGGCTCCCATACCAACACGTTAAAACCAGAGCAACACGGTCTGCTGCCAAATTAATCACCACTGTTTTTCGAACTCGGATAAGCGGCATTACGAATCGTGTCCGCAACGCCTACGCCACGGAGTAGGGCCTCAGTCACTGTAACCTACCATACATGTCATAAGAAGCAACGAAGGGGGGTTATGGATTGGCTGGCTTCCTGATTCCGTTGAAAACCGAATCAATCATGAACAAAACTAAAGATAACAAAGAATGCATTTCCAGAGGAGACAGAGATAAATGCTATATGGTGAATGTGGAAAGAGTTGAATGGGATAGCTAACAATAGGACGGCTTGGAGCTAGGAAGTTAAGGGCCTAAGTCCGAATAGGGTATTAGAGGCAGGGGGCAGCGTGGTCTTTAGGTATGGTGTCCGCCTCGAGTGCTGGAGGTCCCGGGTTCAAGCCCCGGTGAGGACCGGGATTTTTTCACGTGGACTTCTAGCAATATTCCCCTGGTCTCTGGGTAGTGAGATCGGACACCCGTGTGTATTGTTGCGCACGTAAAAACTCCTTTGGCAGTTGGAAATCGAAAAAGAGTAGCCTAACGGCGCTGCCCAGGCAAAATTTCCAGATTAAAAATCTACCCAAAGTATTTCAGGATCCTCGCCGTGTGCTACGGAGTTCGGGCACTGAGCTGAGGTTCTGCAAACTCAGGTTTGAGTTAGGAGGAGAACGGAGTACTTATGGGTTACACCCGTGCGCCGTGATGTTGATCCATCGACTAAACTAAACTAAACTAAACTAGGGTATTAGAGGCGAAAGAAGAAAGAAAAAAACAATGACATCTTAGACACGGGCAATCTTTGTTGTCTATGAAAGCCAGTCAAATTCTGCTAGTTAACAGTTTGTGTGGAGAAACAGCGAGACACGACATTGGGCACTTATGAGAAAGCTGCGGTATCGAGTATGGAACGAAGCCTCATACTGGCAAAAACCCCATAACACGTTTACATAGTAAGGCTGATTATTAAAGTGGGTCACTGATATTCTAACGTTCTATTCATTGCAATGCATATCCGCCGTACGATATTCCATTATCAGTCTTGCACTATCTGCTGGTTCCAGAGCATGGAGGTGAGAAGGAGAGTAATACACTTTACGTTAGTATGGCACTTCGGCAAGGCAGTTTCCACAGCTACCTCACTCTGGTGTTTGCAAGTTCTTTCCAGGGCTTACAGGTTCTGAATGTCAAAATACGGGACTTAGAAGTTCTTTTAGATGATTACTAGGTATAATGGAATCAGCATTGGAGGAAGGACGAAACATCAATAACATTAGATACGCAGATGATACAGTATTGATTGCAGACAATGCGCAGGATCTGCAACAATTAGTAGATGCGGTTGTTGTACACAGTGAGCAACTGGGATTATAATTAAATTGTAAAAAGACACAGGATATGGTAGTCACTAGGAAGAACGAAATACCACAATGTAATATACAAGTAAATGGGACTATTCTTCAACAAGTGAATCGGTACAATTATCTCGGAACAATCATAACATATGATAGGAGATGCCTTGAAGAGATTAGAACAATAATCGCCATGGCGAAAGTAGCCTTTAGCAAGATGAAAAACCTTCTGACCAATAAAAAGATGTCAATTGAAACGAGAAAAAGAGTGTTAAGGGGATACATAGAGCCTGTTCTGTTGGATGTGAAACTTGGACAATGATCAGTCAAGCTGAAAAACATCTGATGGCTGCAGAAATGTGGTTTCTGAGGAAAATGCAAAGAATACCATGGACAGACAGAAAAACCAATGACCAAGTACTACAGGAGATAAATGGCAATCGTAAATTGATTAGAGAAAGTAGACGTAGACAGTCAAATTTTTTTTTGGGGGGGGACATATTATGAGAAGAAATGGATTGGAGAACTTAGTGACAATTGGCAAGATCGAAGGGAACAGACCAAGATGAAGACCGAGAGGAAAATACCTGGATGGCTTGACAACATAGCATGGACGATACAGGAACACTGAGCTGATCCACGACTCTGGTGATCGAGTGAAATTGCGAGTCATGATCGCCAGGCATGGCACATGATTGACTGATTGATTGAGTCAGCCAACCAGCTGGTATGGTTATTAGTTTCTTGACGTCAATTCTATAGCCTTATTGATCACATTGTTTGCATGACTTCAACATATTTTATGAAACACAATTAAAGGAAATTCCCTATCATTATCAAGTGCTCTGCCAGCTGACGTAGGCGTTCATGGCTCTCCACAGATCTCGGTCCCTGGTTTTCTGGATCAACTCTGCTGCTGATATTCCTCCATGCCACCGTCTCAATCCATCCAGCATCATTTCCCTTGGTCTGCCTTTGCCTCTCTTCCCCTCGATCTTTCCAGTTGTCACGATGTTCTCCAATGCCTCTCTTCTCATCACATGACCGAAGAAAGCTGTTTGTCTCTTTATTGTTGTTGTATCTACTGCTCTAGTTTCATTAACCTGTTTCAGGCAATCGTTGTTAGTTACTCTGGCAGATCAAGGAATTCGCAACATTTGTCTCAGGAACCACGCCTTTGTTTCTTCTAATTTATTCTTAATTTTTTTATTTACATTCCACGATTCACTGCCAAACCCCCCCCCCCCCCCCCCCCCCCCCCCCCCCCCAATACAGCAATACTGGTTAGGAAACTGGTAAAGGAAATTGCCTGCAATATTATTTCGTTTTGGAAAAATGTAAGCAGCAATGCATTTCTACACTTGAATAATTAAACTAAACACAGTTGCTTGACATTATCAGTCTGACATAGACTCACATGTTAAATTGTATGTAGGTATGAGAAACATGACACGATCAGTGGGACAAAACTCACGAGTTAGATTTTATGTAAGTATGCTACAGATCAACCAGCTCTGGCTTAGTGGATAGTGGGAAACAAGGTTTCATCCTTTAGGTTGTGATGCTAGCTCCACATTTGTATAGACCAATTGCCACTCGATCAGTGATATCTTCAATAACACTTCGGCAGCCAACATATTCAATAACGTTTCCTGGTACACATTTTAGAACATGGGTCGTTTGTGTGTCGCGATAGAATCATCAGTACTCATCAGAGTCCCAGACAGCTCTCTATTCTTTACAACGCACAAAGCGTGTAAATAAAACACCCCGTACATTCCTTTTTGTTCTAAGTCCAGGATTTTCTATGCCTTCCTTTCCTCCATTTGCTGTCAACTGCGCCCTTGAGGATTATCTTTGAGAGTGTGTCAAGACGTCTGACGTGCACAAATCATGCATGATGTTTACGTTTCTCCACTGACAGAACTGTTTGTTAATGACCTGTATACTTATTTAGCCTGGCTATAAGATATATATATATATATATATATATATATATATATATATATATATATATATATATATATATATATATATATATATATATATATATATATACTTTATGCTCTTTATGCAATTTCCGCATATATGTGCTAATGTATTTAAATTCAGAAATTATTCTCAAAATATACAAACCACGAGCAGCATAAAGCTGGATTCCATGCTTTGTTGGATTTAAGTTACTCGTCATTTCATGAATGCGCAGTGGATTCCTATGCTTTGTTGAGTTTAAGCTACTCGTCATTTCATGAATGCGCAATGTAGGGGTTATTTTACCAACCTATTTATTTGTTTCCTGTCTGTTACGATTTAGTTCATATGGTGTAGGCCTACATTCTTCGTAACGTGTGTGCTACTCGTATATGCGTGTCTTTGTCACACAGAAGACAGTCATTACTTCTAAAAAGTGTTTTCTTTGTCTTAACTCTGAAATTAATTTAAGTATAATACAGCAGTCCGTTCTACCCCAGGATAACGGCGTGCTAGGCTTCATGATATACGAGGTGGTAAAATGCTTTTTTCCACCTTAGCTTTCTGTCCTCCAGTATTATCATACTTTTTCAGCATCAGTGTACTGACTCGATCGACCAATGAGCCGTATTGGAGGGAAAATATAACCCTCTCAGTGCTAGTAACCCAACTGCCACCACTTTGTGGGACAATGAGCACACTATCAACATGGCTTCATATATACTGTGTCAGTAATTTGTTTTACTTGTTAAGAGTTGGAGATTAACATACAAAGAGTGTTCTTAAGCTGATTGAGTTTAGGGTTGAATATGTGAAGTTGATAGAAGTCGCGATGTTTATATTATATGCAATCTGTGTCCAGCTCGCGACAGTTTTGACATTATCTTTAAGGATGGAGTTATGCCATCAACTACTACAATGAGCCACAATCATAACTAAATGAATAAAGCAAACCAAATGCAGAAAAATTACATTTCGGTAGACGAATTCACAAGGAGGGTTGGAACATGACTGGTAGGTCAGTCCTATACCAATAATAATTTCATAGACGTGTAGTAACATAAAATCGGCTAACAAAACAGTACAACATCAGCCAGGAAGATAAACCTGTTTTCCTATTATTACTTTGCTCGACGTAAAGGTTGTAATTTGCGAGCCTTCTGAAGTAGCTTCTAGTAATTTATTTATTATGGCGCCACGTAAATGACAGGAGTACGCTATGAGTCCAGAGTTGTACTGTTTTATTTTTTCTCAAGTGTCTGTGTTTAGACAACTCAGGAATGTATTCACATACGATTATTTCACCGTGTTCTCAAGAATCATAACAATACGTGAATTACATCCAAGAAAAATACATTGTTTTCGTTATTCAGTCTCAAGTAAGAGACTTATCACTGGAGATGCCAGAGAACTGAACTCCTGCCAGTGACGTACTACACCTCATAACATACATGTATTCTACTTTAGAGCGAGAATTGTGTGTCAATATTGTAGTTCATATCTGGATGGCTTGACCTCGTGGCTTGGTCAAGACAAGAACAAGCAACTGATCCACCACTCTGGTGATCGTGTAAGATGGGGAAACATGACCCACCACGCTTATCGGCATGGCACATGATGATATTTTTCCTGTTGCGCTCGCTCGCTTTGATCTCAAGCGTAGTTCTTACACACTAATTTTAGTAGTGATGGGTTGAATTTTGCGTGCGGATTAGCTTCCCCTATTAACAGAGACCCCACCATCAGGCGAACCCACTCCGACTTCAGAGGTGCTTGTAATTTACGTCTCCAAGTCAAGGACGTTAACTCAACATTTTAGTTCAATTGTCCGGTGTAGGGGTAGAACCTCTTACTTAGGCAACAGCACACCGGATGTTTAAGAAGGCGTGTTCTTATCCATTCGGACATGCTGATCTCGGCACATGATGATGACGATGATGAAACCTTACCTGACATTTTTTAATATGTTGATAAATTTCTAAATGTCCTTTCATAATTGCAAATAAATTCCATAACCTGGCAACAGTCAACGATGTTAACAAGGTTGTACTTTTGTAACCGAAAATGAGACTTTCATTCATTCTTGTTTGATCATGTAAACTGTATTTAACAATTGGTATAATATGTTTTTGAAATCATGCGTATATATTTTTGAAGTCAGGTTAAGGATCTGTGGTATAATTTCTCAACCAATTGGCAAATATATTAATTGTAGCATCTGAAAATGCTGAACATTTTGCCCGACGGCTGCTCGATCCGTTTCATTAGCATGTTATCTGTCTGTCTATTTGTCTGCGTAGCTGTATTTACGTTTACTACCTCACTATCGTGTCTATTGCGCAAATCTGTCTATCAGTTTATTCGACTATGACGCTTGTATTCATTCTTGTCAATGAATAGCCCAAATATAAACTTTCATATCTCTAGATATCCTTATATTTAGCATCGTGCCAGTCTGTCCTACTTTACTCACACTAACGTTAGAGGCAGTTTGAACTACCCGGCGTCTGGAATATGTAACTGGTCTGAAAGTGACACTCAAATGAAGCCACGCACTACGGAATTAATACGGAGGATGGAAAGATGGCATGGCTACTTCTTTTGATCGGTGCTGGTTTCAGTAATCAATGTAATCATAACATATGTCCCACGGAAGACTGGGTGATTGACAATGGTAGAGGGGAAAGTGATTCATCTTCTTCTCTTTGTGTCTTTATCTCTCAGTGAAGCATAGACCATGTACCACTCATGTCAAGCACTCATATATGTTGCTGTCTCATTCAGCTTCTTCTGTGTCCTATGTTTCTTCTCTGTCTACAATTCTATTTTCCATATGGTTTGACCTCTTTCTATTTTTGGCTCTGTGTGTTCCAAGGAAAGTGCTTTTAAAGTTTACTGTTAACAGGTTATCTCAGTTTATGTTCCATACAGTGTAAACCATTTTGTCTTCATGTCTTCAATCACTATTGTTTGATTACTTAGCGCTACAAGTGGCATGTGTATATATGTGTCACACTGCTGTTGTCATTTTATGCTGCGCAGGCATCAATTAATGAATGTGTGTAGCTTATCAGTAATTATTTTAGTTGTTCTCCGTTCTATCTTATTCTTACAATTTAATATTTTATATTTTGTCCTATATTTAATTCTCTTTTGATCTTCACAATTTCCTAGAGCTATGAAACTCATAATGCCCTTTGCATTAGCATTTTAAGAACTCTGTGTGTTTTCTCGACTTACTTTAAAATATTATATTAATATGTACATGATTCCACATATTCAAGCGCTGTCTCACGACAAAAATCAGGTTACAATTTCTTTATTTTTTCTCATTATCTTTGTCTTTCATTTGTGCATGTTTAGATCTAATCGACGTTGTCTCTAATCAAGTGCTTTTATTGTTTCTTGCATCTGATTTCGTGTATGAGACAGAAGTGTAATGTCGACAGCGAAGTATAGACAATTAAGCGGCTCTGCCAAAATCTATTTAACATTAGTTAAATATTAGACTATTACGAGGATAAGTTAATAAGTTAGTCACAAATGGCTGTAGAAGAATATCTAACCACGATAATAACTTGAAACCAGTTTATTTGTATACATACATTGCCCCTTTATTTTTCAACATAATTTCCACCAACATTGTTGAACCTTAGTTTTATCTGTTCTCCAAAACCGGCTGCATAGACCTGCGTGTTCTGTTTTCTTAGCCACGTTTTTACTTAACTTTCAACTTCGGCGTCATTCGCGAAATGACTCCAGCCAAGGAAGATTATCAGTGGACTTAGCCCCTAGCGATTTCCAGTAAATCGGTGCAAAGTTGGGGAGAAAAAGTTACGAGGGCGAGTCAATAAGTAAGTCACACAGTTCTGTGGGATGGCAGGTAAATGAAAACAGGGCACGCAGATCTATGCAGTCGGTTTGGAAGAACTGATAAAACTAGGGGATAAGTGCATCAATGTTGGTGGAAATTATGTTGAGAAATAAAGGGACATTGTATGTATACAATAAAACTTGTTTCAAGTTGTTATCATATTTAATTATTTTTCTACAACCATTTGTGACTTACTTTTTACCGTACCCTCGTAGTTTAGCCTCATAGAGAAATTATCATGTCCTGTAGCCACATGTTTCCTTTATTGGGCTAATGATAGTTTGTATGAAATCATAAATCTGTTGCTGTAGTTTTTTTTGTTTTTTGTTGTTGCTCGCTTTGAACTCAAGCATAGTTCATACACACTATTCACAGTAATGATGGACTGAATTTTGCGTGTGGATTAGCTTTCCTTATTAACAGTGTTCCTCACAATCAGGCGAACCCTCTCCGACTTCAGAGGTACATGTAATTAACGTCCCCAAGTCAAGGACGAGAGGTCAACATTTTAGTCCAGCTGTCCGGTGTAGGGGTTGAACCGCTTACCTTGGTATCAGCACACCGTATGCTTAAGAACACGAGCTCCAACCCATTCGGCCATGCGGACCTGCTGTTGCTGTAGTGATTCCTTAGAAAGGATGTCAAAGGTCTGCTCATAGTTCACAAATTCAATATAAATTAGTGATTTCATTTCAAAGCTTTTCTCAACTGTTATGGGTAACATGACCAAATATAATTGATAGAAAGTCTGGTTGTTCAGACCTTGGTTGCTTGTCAATGGTGTCTCTTAATTTCCTCAGAATTGTCCTGCTTAATATTTTCACAGGAACTAACAATACCATTAATTTACCATACATTTCACACTCCTACATATTTCCATTCTTTGAGATTTACACTAGATATCCTTCTCTCCAGTCTGACGACATTTCTTCAGCATTTCCCAGACTCTGCTAAATATGTGCAGCGATGATTCAGTTCAAGACCCCTTAGTTTTGATCTCACAAAAATACCAGATGCATACAAGGTAGAAGTAAGGAATCGTTTTGGGGTCTTGATGTCTATACAAGAGGAAATGGCACCTGATGAACTGGCAGTACAAGCTAGAGATATCTTGATAACAGCAGCCAAAGATTTAATTTCGACCAAGAAAAAGCAACTTAAGTCGTGGATTACATCGGAAACGTTAGAATTAATAAAACAACGAAGGGAACTGAAACAGAAAGGAGGTGAATCCGATAACATCAGGTTGAAGTATACATCTTTAACACGAGAAATAAAAAAGAACACAAGAAAGGACAAAAAGCAATATATACAAGATTGTTGTATTAAAATAGAGCAATATCATAAGAATGGAAGAGATTACGAAATGTTCAAATAAATGAAGTTATTGAAAATAACGTTTCAACCTCAGTTAAATGTTTTCTGTGACACGTTTTGAAATACCTTAACAGAATCCAGACAAATTCTAGAAAGATGGTAGGAATAATGCAGTGGAATGTATAATATGAATGAATGTGAGGATATGAATGATATACATGAACCAATGACAGCAGAGACAGAACCTGAACACTCATTAGATGAAATCGCATGGACAATAAAGAACCTGAAGAATAATAAATCACCTGTTTGTGATGAGATACCAGCTGAATTAATTAAAGTTGGAGGAGAAGAAAGCATACCAATATATCACGCATTATGTAAAAAGATATGGAACTATGGTATGAGGCCAAAAGATTGGAAGAGAACTATCTTCATTCCAATACCAGAAAAGAGCAACCTGAAATTATGCACCAACTATAGAATTGTTGCCCTGATCAGTCATGCAAGTACAATTCTACTAAATATCATACTGGAAAGACTTCGTAAGAAAACAGAAGAAGAGTTTAACGTGGTTCCAGCTGGATTTAGACAAGGAAGAGGAACAAGATATCACATACTCAACATGCGTTTAATAATAAAGGAGTGCAGACAATTTAATGTAAACCTATGCTCATGTTTTGTAGATTATTCAAAGGCATTTGGCTGTGTACAACATCAGAAACTTTGGGAAAACATGAGGAATATGGGCTTTCCATAACATGTAGTACATCTCATAAAATTGCTTTATCTAGACCAACAAGCAGAGGTCAGGATTGATGGTGAGACATCAGATTGGTTTGACATCAAGCAAGGAGTCCGTCAGGGCGGCTGTGTGCTGTCACACTATTTGTATAACCTGTACGTTGAAAACATAACGAGAAATGTCAGAGATGATATAACCAGGAAACAATATGATGCCCTAAATATCGGTGGTCATGAAATACCAAAGATTTGATATGCTGATGATACAGTTTTACTATCCACATCACAAAATGGTATAGAAAACCTAATAACCTCGACCCAATAAATAGTGAAAATCACAACTTATAACTTAACATAGCAAAAACAAAGATAATGCATACAGATAAACTACTATAGAGAAATACATATATGTTAAATAGGAAAAATTTGAGGTGGTGTAAAATTTCGAATATATTGGGTCATTGATTACCAACAATGGTGACACAATGAAAGCAATTATGGAGTGGGACAGATAGAACTACAAAAATTAGATTTCTAAGAGCATGCATCTTTCCCATTGCAACATACGCACGTGAGACCTGGACACATACTAAACAAGCTGAACAGCGCATAAATGCCTTTGAATATAAATGTTTTAGACGTTTTTAGACTGGTTGTTCAGACCTTGGTTGTTTGTCAATGGTGTCTCTTAATTTCCTCAGAATTGTCCTGCTTAATATTTTCACAGGAACTAACAATAACATTAATTTACACACTCCTACATATTTCCATTCTTTGAGATTTACACTAGATATCTATTGTTTACATTATCATTTGTTTTCCCTTCATTTATGTTTAAAAATGTTTCAGGCGATATCCGTGTGTTATGTTTTCGTTTCCTTTTTCGAAGGATTTCTACGCGTGATTCCTTTCAAATGTGTTTAATTAGCTGTCATCCATACTCACGTCGTCTACTAATTAATGTAAGAACGGCTACTAATTAGATACTGACACCATATACTGCTCCATGGATTCTTTATATTGTTAGGTATCCACAAGAAGAAGAGGAAGAAAAACAAAAATAGAAAAAATAGAAAATGTAATAGTAGTAGTAGTAGTAGCAGTAGCAGCAGCAGCAGCAGCAGCAGCAGCAGCAGCAGCAGCAGCAGCAGCAGCAGCAGCAGCAGTAGTAGTAGTAGTAGTAGAAGTAGTAGTAGTAGTAGTAGTAGTAGTAGTAGTAGTAGTAGAAGTAGTAGCAGCAGTAGTAGTAGTAGTAGTAGTAGTAGTAGTAGTAGTAGTAGTAGTAGAAGTAGTAGCAGCAGTAGTAGTAGTAGTAGTAGTAGTAGTAGTAGTAGTAGTAGTAGTAGTAGTAGTAGTAGTAGTAGTAGTAGAAGAAGAAGAAGAAGAAGAAGAAGAAGAAGAAGAAGAAGAAGAAGAAGAAGAAGAAGAAGAAGAAGAATGAGGAGGGGGAGGAGGAGGAGGGTAGGATGAGGAGGAATAGAAATAGGAGGAGGAGAATGAGGAGTAGGAGGAGGAGGAAGAAGAAGAAGGAAGAGAAGAAGAAGAAGAAGAAGAAGAAGAAGAAGAAGAAGAAGAAGAAGAAGAAGAAGAAGAAGAAGAAGAAGAAGAAGAAGAAGAAGAAGAAGAAGAAGAAGAAGAAGAAGAAGAAGAAGAAGAAGCAGTTTATGAGAATGGGTCGACCATGGAGACCTTTTGTCACGAGGCAAGATGCCTGCGTAGTGATGTACCCCAAGACCACTGGATCGTTGGATTACTAAACTAGACATTCTGCCATTTTTAAAGCTGTTGTATATTGATACACAAGTCGGCTGGGCTTCAAATATGACTTTCCGTTCCGAAAGTAATGGCACACCACTGCCAGTACAATTTCCCTGGCTTTTAACATATCCATTAATACGTTTGAAGTTTACCTCCACGCTTAGACTGACTCCAAGTTAAATCAAATGTCAATCCGGCCTTTGGCACCATTCTCCAGGGAATTTGAGTGATGCGTTTGAATATCGTCACGTCTGTTTATAGATCGAGGGCACGGACAGGGCAAGCTCTTAATCATTTCAGGATTATATATTCGGAGGGTGTTTAGGAGTATACTATATGACACCGGAAACGTTTGTGGGACGTTATTATTTTTTATCCACTGAAATAACTCTCGTATTGTTTCCAAATTACATTAAAACGTTTCATTTCTTTTTCCCGCTTTTGTAAATTGCATTGGCTATCCTGTTTATCTGTTCAAACACTATCTAGAAATTAAGACAGTATTGTAAATAGTTTGTTTCCTATTGTTATCCAGATAAAATAACCCAAATACTGAATTAGAGCAGTGACAGAAACCACGTGGTTCAATAACAAAAGATCGACATCCCACCCTATCCTCAGATTTGTTGTTTAGGAAGTCTCAAAGGCCAACACAAGCTAACAAATCGTTATAATCAATTGCAGACGGTTCAAAATAGACGGAAATCCCACAATTTGCCTTCCTTAGCAATAATGTTTTGTTAAAAGCAAAAAGAACGTTGCTACAGACGTGTCTGTGTAGCGGTCTCTTGTTTGCAAAGCAATTTATTAACATGTTGTCGCTGCCTTTGAATGCTAATATAAATGGGTAATTTATTCTTATACACAATGCTATGTGGTGTTTATCGTCATGTTTGTTCATGGCCTCCTGTCTCGCGCGTTGCTAATTATTTGCAATACAGATGTTTCTTCAAGCTTAAAGTGGGGGCTACAGCAGCGCTATATTTCATCAGAAAGCAGCAAGTTACATTGTTTGGTCATATGACCAGGCTACGAACTAACAGCATACCACAACAGGCAATGATGTACAGACAAAACGGTACCAGAAGAAGAGGCTGACCATGTAAACGATGGAGAGAAAGAATAACAGAATCCATGGGAATTACGATATATGTAGCCCATAAACGTGCACTCTTTCGCTGCTTGTGCTTCACATTGACACCGCAAGGTTCAAAAGGAACAAGTTGAGATGAGATGATGATTCTTATTGTCATGATGTTAAGAGGCTCTAGCACAGCGTTGCTCAACCATTTTTGGCCCATGCACCCCTTCACCTATGTTCAGAATGTTACCCCCCCCCCCCCCCCCCCAACAATTTGTATTTCCTCCCTATAAAATCCCACCCCTACACCTCTCTACACAGTTTACGTAAAAATGAAAGCTATAGTTAGTAACATACTAGAACAAGTCTAGATGTCAACATAAAAAGTGATTTGTGGGTCTATGTACGTTTTAAAATGGCTTTAAGAAGGGCGAGAAGTACAAAAAAAGTTGAGGTCTATGTACGTTTTAAACTG
>JACEFZ010017095.1:0-15000 GCA_014155875.1 Cepaea nemoralis | reverse complement strand
TGTGTGTGTGTGTGTGTGTGTGTGTGTGTGTGTGTGTGTGTGTGTGTGTGTGTGTGTGTGTGTGTGTGTGTGTGTGTGTGTGTGTGTGTGTGTGTGTGTGTGGTGTGTGTGTGTGTGTGTGTGTGTGTGTGTGTGTGTGTGTGTGTGTGTGTGTGTGTGTGTGTGTGTGTGTGTGTGTGTGTGTGTGTGTGTGTGTGTGTGTGTGTGTGTGTGTGTGTGTGTGTGTGTGTGTGTGTGTGTGTGTGTGTGTGTGTGTGTGTGTGTGTGTGTGTGTGTGTGTGTGTGTGTGTGTGTGTGTGTGTGTGTGTGTGTGTGTGTGTGTGTGTGTGTGTGTGTGTGTGTGTGTGTGTGTGTGTGTGTGTGTGTGTGTGTGTGTGTGTGTGTGTGTGTGTGTGTGTGTGTGTGTGTGTGTGTGTGTGTGTGTGTGTGTGTGTGTGTGTGTGTGTGTGTGTGTGTGTGTGTGTGTGTGTGTGTGTGTGTGTGTGTGTGTGTGTGTGTGTGTGTGGTGTTTGGTCGCGGTAAGAAAGAAAACACTAACCTGCATATTTCGCGGCGACTGCACTAGCAAGGCGGCCTTAATTGCCCAGGCTCAAGACCTGCCCTGCCCTACACGGCAAGATATTATAGACAGAAGATGACAGTGTTACAAGAATCTACGAACAAGAAGATTAGCAACCAGGAATAATAGACGAGACGGGAAACAAGACTAATTTCTTACTGAACTGATTCTCACGACTATTTTAAACACTTTACAAGAAGGTCTTAAACTCTGATCATTCACTCACGCATTCACACACGCACGCATTCGCTCACGCACACGTGCGCACACAGGCTCTTGTCTGTCCCACCGTACCATGTCCTATTATTCCCGAACAGAAAGTACCCCAAAGGGAGATAACTGGTCTGTAGATCGAATACACCGAGAATTACAATGGTTGTATCCATTAAAGGAATGAATGCCACCTGTCAGGTGTTCACGGTCGACGCTGTTTGTGTCACGCGCTTCGCTGACCGCAGGTCTTCCTAATGATATTTCTAATCAATGAAAATAAACTAAAAGTGTAGGGGAATTTTATATAATTGTTTATAAATTTAGTTATATCCTCTTGTTCGAGAGTTGTCTCCCGTCTTTCAGTCTCTAGTAACCTACTTGATAGGATGAAGCTCAATAAATATTATTCAAAAAAAGGATAAACTTTTTTTTAAAATATAAAATAATTGATAATGCACATTATATTTTACGATAGCATGATCCCTCTCTCGGCCTGCCTAGTTTTCTCAAGAGTAAAGGTAACACCAATATGTCTGGAGCAAGACAAGCTGCAGAAGCTGACGGATCCGCAAAGCAATGATCTAACTGACCGCCTGTCGGAGCTTCCAACCCAGATTATTTGTTGACCTAGGCTTTGGTTTGACCTGCCATGACATTTAGTCTTTAGGTTTATGTTACCTCTCACTAGGATAAGTCTACTACTCTCCCAGTTGCTCTCCTCCACCCTAAGCCGTTGGTACAATGTGGTGTGTCGGGTTTGGTAAACGCTGCCCAACATTCGGGGCTAACAGAAAGCAGGTAGTACCATCTACTGTCATACTGGTAGCTCAGTCATATCTGACTAAGACCTGACTATAACTGGGCCAAGAAAAAACAAGAGAAATATACTTCTTCTGCTATCAACGTATGCTAAGCCTGGTGGATAGTATGTATATGTATGTATTTATCCGCTTTCTAGTACTGTTCTGCTGGTCTCTCTGGCCGAGGGGTTACAACACTTTCTCCGTAATCCCGTTTATCACGCAGAGTCTCGTAGCGGGCGAGAGCTGGAGGCGGTTCGACCCACGCTGGTGACTTGCGGGATAACTGAGCCGGCCTCTCAGAAAGCAATGGCAAACTACTGAGCGTAATCTTGCCAAGAAATCAACAGACAGCTGAAAGATGCTGCTGTTGACAGCGATGTCTTGTAAAGGATATGCGAATTTAAAAAAAAAAGAAGTCCTGTTCTACCTAGGCCAACATCTTCAGACTTCGATGGTTGAGATTTCGTTTCTGGATTCCTTCTCTCATAGACAGATTATATCCCCGGACTTGTGGGCTCTGCCTGCCCACATTGTCTGTCAGGCCTTGTTGTCTAGCCTTTGTTCTTACCAGAATTCCTAGAATGCAGGTGGGGGAAGTTCTAGGTAGAAGAATGGCAGAAACAATAACATGTCTCAGAAACCGACATCTACAATTAAAAGCCACAATGGCTTGGAGAGTACAGTGATGTAAGGCCTGGTTCATAGAAGAGGATTCATACCAGCAGCAGTTGCACGGTGGCTTGGAGAGTACAGTGATGTAAGGCCTGGTTCACAGAAGAGGATGGTTCATAGATGAGGATTCATACCAGCAGCAGTAGCACAGTGGCTTGGAGAGTACAGTGATGTAAGGCCTGGTTCATAGAAGAGGATGGTTCATAGAAGAGGATGGTTCATAGAAGAGGATGGTTCATAGAAGAGGATGGTTCATAGAAGAGGATACATACCAGCAGCAGTAGCACACGAGTGGATTCAGCTTGAGTGTCAAGGCGTGGTTGACCAGGGCAAAGATAGACACCGAACATTGCAGGCAGGGTATGATGGCGCATGAGGCAAGCAAAATGGCGTCAGATCTCGAGACTTCTCGGCCGGCCGTCACGGGAGCGACGGTATGTAAACGACCTACTTCAGTATGATATGTACTGACCAACATGTCATCATGTACCATGTCAATAAGCGGTCAAGATTTGCCACCTCACACGATCACCAGTCGTGGATCAGCACTGTGTTCTTGTCTCCACCATGCCATGTGGTCAAGCTATCTAGCTGTTTATTTTTTCTACCTTCCGTTTGCACTTTCCCCCTCAATCTTGCCAATTGTCACCAAGTTCTCTACTTGATTTCTCCTCATAACGTGCTCTAATAACTTGACTGTTTACGTCTAATTTCTTTAAATCATAAATTGCCATGGGATGATTAATCGTCTTAACCGACTTTCCGTATCTGACATGGGCTTATATATCGCTGAAATTCTGTCATTGCGTTATAACACTACATGTCTGCCACCATATTAACAACTGTTAAGTCATGTAACTGTGACACACCCCTACTTCCTATTTTCCGCCATCCATTGTTGTTTTGTCCAACCCTACTTATTGTTTGGCAGTGAATCTGTTCATTCAGTTTACGGTTTTCATATGTTTCTTGTTGGACCTGCTCATTGGTGTTTCTGTCTATCCATGTTATTCTTTGCAGTTTCCTCAGAAACTGCATGTCCACTGCACTAGATATCTCTCAGCGCGCATGCTCATTGTCAGTGCGCAGAATTTACGTATAAGCTAAACAAGCTATAGCTTAGGGCCCCCAAGAAAGTGGAGGGCCCCAAAAAATATTGTCCGAGTGAGCAATTGTCATATATGTATACTTAAATATACTGCAGTATTATTAGCGATTTCGTTGCTAACGGAGGACGGCTTTTTTCGGAAAGTTCAAGGTCATCGGATCCGCGGACCGTTTCCTGTGGCCCGTGAGTGCAGTATACGAAAATAACCCTGCCGTATTTCCTATTGGATAAATACGAAACTGTTTTTATGAAAATCGCGAATGACATCTTTACCGAGTGGTCAAAAGGTTATTCTTCAGTCCTGCATGCTTGAAAGCTATTGCAAGTGAATTGTTTGAAGAATATTTTCCACTGTTTGACAAAGGTAAGGAAGTTTATAGTTTGGCTTGTTTATTGTCAAAGGTAAGCTAATTTAACCTGCATTTTTGAACTGCGCACTGCGCATCCTATTTTACATATAAATGTTGAGTTTCAACAATATTCGTTATGCAGAAGACATAGAATAAACATTTTTTGTGAGCACGGTCGTGGTGTGTACTCTTATTAAATTCATAATGTCGGAATCGCGGCATATTGGATTGGTGTCTGCTTTTTTTTAAACAAACAAGAAGATTTACAATGATCAAGTTAAACAAAATATCAATATACGTTTAAATTCTATTACATATTTATTTTGTTGCTTTATATTTATTGTATTTATTGTTCATCTTGCTATATGACTTAAAATTTATGAAAGTCAAGTCAGTTTTCAAACTTGTCCATCGTCCATTGCTGAAATTTAACTGACTGGTTCACAGTTTTATTTGTATTGATAAATGTCATATCAAGAGAATTATACTTTATTGTGCATTTATGAATGCTGTGGCCATTTTTGCACACAACTATAGAGGTTCTAGCAAGATTCGTTATGCAGAGGTGTGGGGAAAAAATATTTTGTGAGACCACCTGGTTACATCTTTACAATCGGGAAAATTCACAATGGCGGCATTCCAGCGTATAATATCACACTAGTGTCTGTTTTTATTGAAACACTGGAGATGTAGAATCATAATATACAGAATATCAAATAATTTCTACAGATAATTTGTGTTGTTGATTTAATAATTTTTATTCATGTGACGTGGCGGAACCATTGTTGATTTGTCTGCCCACAGTTTGCAAGATGTCAACCAGAAGTTATAAAAGTGGAGCTCAAAAGAGGAAAAAGAAGCAGAGAGCTGAAGAAGAGCTTAGCAAGATAACAAAATTAGATAGTTTCTTAACAAAGATAGATAAGGGGCCTGATGAACCAAAAGCCTCTACCACAGTGAGTCAGTCACAAGATATTCACCCTATTCCTGATACAGAGCCTGGTACATCTAGTTTTATAGAATCTACTTCAACGAATGAAGCAACAAATATTAAGATTAATAAACCAGAGAGTAGTACAAGCACAGAAGATTCAGCATCAAAAAACAAACAGAATGATGTTGGGGTATGGGGTGATTTAAATAAAGATGAGATTTTATACTGGGTAGAAAAAGGTCCGTCAGAATGTCAGCACTCAAATGGCTCATTTGAAAAATCAAAGAAGCTTTTTGCAAACCAAGACAGATATTGCTCGAAAAGCTTGTTCTATCCCAAACGGGCTAATGGTGAAAAATATTACAGAGAATGGTTAGTATATTCGCCAGCAACTGGTCGTGTATACTGTTTCGTGTGTAAACTCTTTTCAAATTCTTCTACACCATTATCATCCGATGGATTTTGTGATTGGCACAACACCTATTTAGTTCAAAGTCATGAAAACTCTGTAGACCATAGAACAGCTTCGGTAACATATCTTACAAGAATTGACTGCCAGCTAGCAGAACAGATAAATAATAAACGGCAGTACTGGAAAAATGTTCTTGAACGAGTTGTGGCAGCAATAATTACTATGGCAGAGCGTGGTTTACCTTTCAGAGGAGATAAGGAAACATTTGGTTCTCCTCAAAATGGCAATTTCCTTGGATTACTCGAACTTATAGCAAAATTTGATCCTTTTCTAGCAAGCCATATACAAAAATTTAGGAATAAAGGATCAGGTGTCACATCTTATCTTTCTAAAACAATATGTGATGAATTTATCCAAATTATGGCACATAAAGTAAGAGACTCAATCTTGGATGATTTAAGAACTGCAGGGTACTTCAGTTTATCTGTAGATTCCACTCCAGATCGGTCCCATATTGATCAGCTCACTGTTATTGTGAGGTATGTTTCACCAGATGATGGGCTTTCTATTGAACGTTTTCTAACTTTCCTAGAGATGGGTAGCCACACTGGGGAAAGTATGGCTAAGATAGTGCACAACTACCTTACAAAAGAGTGCAAAATAGATTGTAGTAAGTGTCGAGGCCAGTCATATGATAATGCTGCCAATATGTCTGGCGAATACAAGGGTATGCAAGAAATAATATTGAAGATTAACAAGTATGCTATGTATATTCCATGTGCTGGTCATTCCCTGAATCTTGTTGGTAGAGCAGCGGTAGACTGTTGTTTAGAGGCAGTAAACTTTTTTGGAATTGTTCAAGAAATATATAATTTCTTTTCATAATCTACACATAGATGGGCAGTACTGTTGTCATTTTTCAAAGATGATTCAAAAGTTCCAAAGTCTTTGTCAAAGACTAGATGGGAAGCACATTCAATGGCCACAAGTGCAATACTTGATAGTTATGATGGAATAATTTCTGCATTGCATCAGCTGCATATTGATACTACAGAGAAAGGCGAAACAAGAAATCAAGCCATAAACATTTTGAATAAAATAGAGCAGTTTGAATTTATGGTATTGTTATGTTTGTGGAGTTACTTGCTAGATGAATTTCACAAGACTAGTCAATCACTGCAAGACCCCCAAATTAGTCTAGATGTATGTAGGAAATTGTATGCTTCACTTTCGGATTTTGTTAAAGGTTCCAGGGATCTTTTCGATCATTTTGAAGAAGAAGCAAAGAAAAAATTGCCTGATGTTGATTACAAGAAAAGAAGATATAGAAGGCATGTCAATGATGATGAAGATTATGCTTTAGAGAACCTTGAGCCAAGAGACAAGTTCAGAATCAAAACATTTATACCTGTGATGGATGCATTAGAGTCAAGTCTGGCACAGAGGGCCTCAGTATACAATGATGCTGCAAAAAAGTTTTCATTCTTAACAAAACTAGAAGCTACAGAAGAAGATATTCATGAAGGAGTTAGTGCTTTATGCCAAACATATCCTGAAGATGTGGACATGAATCTTGTAGGAGAAGTCAAGCATTTTCATCAATATGTTAGACATAGTCAAGCCCATAGTTCAGCGGAACAAGAATGTCTGGCACATCAGGATCTGTATAGGGTAATATTTAACGATCGTGTCCAATCAGCATTCCCTAATGTAGAAGCAATTTTGAGATTGTTTCTTAGTATGATGGTTGCAAATTGCTCTGGAGAAAGATCTTTTTCTCAGCTGAAGAGGATAAAAAATGAATTTAGAACAACAATGACTCAAGATAAATTATGTTCCCTCACTCTCATGTGCATAGAAAGCGACGAACTACGCAATTTATCATTTGATGATGTCATCAGTGACTTTGCTCTGGCAAAGGCAAGAAAGAAAATATTTTAGTTTAATATAGTTCCTTAATTCTTATAACATGTTTCAAGAGATTAGATAATAAGCCTTTGTAAATTGTGCATTTTAAAAGAACTTTTGTTTCTTTTTTACCAGAGCTTGCAGTTTTTAAGTTTGTTATTAATGCTATGAATAAAAATGATTTTAAGTTAAAGATTTATTATTTCACTATCAATATACTTCTTAATTGTATTTCAGTTTAACCCTCTAGGTATCCGAAAATCATATTTGCCACTGACATAGAATATCTGGACGTATAAAGGGCCCCATATTTCAAATAGCTTAGGGCCTTATTAAGTCTAAATCCGGCCCTGCTCATTGTCCACGTAATGTCCCTTGCAAGATTCCCGCCCTTCTTCCTTGTCGAACACCACGGACAATGACCATCAAGCATCAGAACCAGAATGTCTTATTTATTTTACTTTTGAACTCGAGCTTAGTCCACGCACGTGCCACTACTGCTAGTATTAATTCTCTTCACCGAGTGTTTTCAGTTCTACCCATATTTCCCTCGTCCTGTTGGTTCCAGATAAGAGAGTGTCAAGTTATTGTCCTCACATTTTCTCATCGTGTGTCCTATCCAGTGCCTGCGTCTTGTCCCCACACTCTTGGTTCATCGGGATTTGTTTAGTTCTGTCCATGTGCTCTACATTGGTGATCCCGTTACACACTTGTATTCCCACTTCTATGCGCGGTCACCTGTTAATCAATGTTTGTGGTTTATTAGTCATTCTTATTTTCCGTTTTCTTAACCCATGCAGTAGCACTGATTTAACTTTAGAGTTAAACATTCTAATTTTGGCGCTAAGTTTAATTTCCTAAGACGTCCATAACTTCCCTAGTGCGATGAAAGCTTCTCTTTTTGCTGGCTGTATTCTCATTTTGATATCTCAATGTGTTCCCCTATCTTAGTCCACATTGCTTCCCACAGAGGTGTAAGGTTCCGCCTCTTGAAGTGAGGTTCTACCAACAGAGTTCGGGCTGTTATTTGTTTAGTTTCATCTCATCATGCTCTGGTTTAATCCCATTATGGCCTGGTTTAATCCCATTATGATGTTGTCTAATCCCATTATAATCCGGTTTCATCCCACCCTGATCTAGTTTAATCCCACAATGATCTGGTTTAATCCCACTATGATCTGGGATCCCATTATAATCTGGTTTAATCCCATTATGATCTGGTTTAATCCCAATATGATCTGGTTTAATCCCATTATGATCTGGTTTAATCCCATTATGGTCTGGTTTAATCCCATTATGGTCTGGTTTAATCCCATTATGATCTGGTTTAATCCCATTATTATGTGGTTTAATCCCATTATGATCCGGTTTCATCCCACCCTGATCTAGTTTAATCCCACAATGATCTGGTTTAATCCCATTATGATCTGGTTTAATCCCATTATGATCTGGTTTAATCCCATTATGATCTGGTTTAATCCCACAATGATCTGCTTTTAATCCCATTATGATCGGGTGTAATCCCATTATGATCTGGTTTAATCCCATTATGATCTGGTTTAATCACATTATGATCTGCTTTAATCCCATTATGATCGGGTGTAATCCCATCATGATCTGGTTTAATCCCATTATGATCTGGTTTAATCCCATCATGATCTGGTTTAATCTCATTATGATCTGGTTTAATCCCATTATGATCTGGTTAATCCCACAATGATCTGCTTTTAATCCCATTATGATCGGGTGTAATCCCATTATGATCTGCTTTAATCCCATCTTAATATAGTTTAATCCCATTATGATCTGATTTACTTCCATCATGACCTGGTTTAAAAACCATTATAATCTGGTGTAATACCATTATGATCAGGTTTAATCCCATCATAAACGGAGGGAAATGTCCTTACCGACGATCGTCTGGTAGCATTTCACAGGAAACCATAGTTACGAGTCGCAAATAAAAGAAGTATATACGTGGTCACTTATCTCCATCTCCCAAAACTCTACTGCTCCCCGAGGATCAGCAGCTAGCTGACGGTTATCCCCTTCATCTTTTGTTAGACACCCCAAGCCTGCGGTTACCGTCTAGCCTAACTTCATGAACAATACAACTGCAGTCGCCATTACCTTGCTAATCACGCCAATAGATCCGCATAATTCGTTTATTACGGATTTTGTCGGATAGTTGTACAAGTGTACGAATTGTTCACAGTAAAGATTGAAATCAGCGGACACGACAAAGAAGGATTGATGAAATTGTGCTGGGAGAAATATTTCAGCTATTTCTGTAGCCAGACTGAATGTGTAATTTAATTTCGGCACATCTCGTGGGATGGCTGTTTTCATGAATGATTGGTCCCGCCAAACACGAGCCTCGTTCTAGAATGTTGGTGCCGAGTAACAGAGACTGATCATTGAATAAATATGTCTGAATATATTACAGCAGTCAGCAATTTGAATTTCATCATCATCATCATCATCTTCCACTTCTGCCGTCAAGCGTCGTGGGGAGGAATAATTTGCGTTCCAGCGCCCGGTGGGCGGCACTGGATAGTGTCATTCCGTGTGGTTGTACAATGTCTCTGATGTCGTCAATCCATTTTCTTCTTGGACGTCCTCGTGGTCTCGTCGCAGATGATCTTTGATGTAAGGCCAGTGATGGTAGTTGCTGATGTTGCATTCTAACAACATGGCCAAACCACTTGATCTTCTGTCTTTCAATAAATGTGGCACAAGGTGTTGATACCACAGTCTGTCTGATAGTAACATTTCTTACTCGGTCTCGGATTGTTAAGTTGGCAGCTCTCCTCAGGCATCTCATTTCGCAGGTGTTGATTTTGCGAAGGTGTAATTTGGATAAAGTCCAGGTTTGAGATTGGTAGCATAGGGTTGGTGTGAATATGCTGTTTATTATCTGTCGTTTTGCGGACATGGGTATGTTTGGATGTTTCAGTAAGGGTGACAGTTGATATGTAAGTGCACTAGCTTTTTGACATCTGATTTCAATTTCTCTGTCTAATCTGCCATCTTCTGTGATCATACTTCCAAGGTATTTGAATTCTTTAACTTGTTTCAGAGGTGTGTTATTTATCTGTATACTTAGTGGGCCTGGCGATCTGCTAACTTGCATTACTTCGGTTTTGGCTGTGTTTATACTCATATTGTATCTGCTGCAGGTTGAACTCAGATTAGTAATATGATTTTGTAGTCTGCCCTCGTCGCTGTAAAACAGGCACTGATCATCTGCAAATAGAAGTTCATTTATTCGCTGTGGGTCAGTTGTTTCATCTGGAGTAAAGAGTTCTAAATTTTCTGAATCTGGTCTGTCGAGACTTGCTTCTTTGGAAATTCTGTCCATGTAGATATTGAATAGCAGGGGAGAGAGCACACATCCCTGTCTCACTCCTGTATTGACTGTGAACATATCTGATATACCTTCCTGTGTTCTTACTGCACTTTGGCTCGAGTGGTACATGGCTATGATGTTTTCTAGCAGTTGCCCTTCTATCCCATAGTCTTCAAGGATGGTCCATAATTTGTATCTGTCTACTCTATCAAAAGCCTTTTCCTGATCTACAAACACAATATTCTGCTGGTCACTATATTCAATAGTTTTTTCACAAATTTGTCTAAATGTAAATAATGCATCAGTGCAACTTTTACCTTTCCGAAAACCGAATTGTGCTTTGCTTAACTGTTGTTCAACTATTGGTCTAGCTCTTTGTTCCAAAAGTTTTGCATACATTTTCCCTATATGGCTCAGGAGTGATATACCTCTGTATGTTTCGCACTCTCTCATATTGCCTTTCTTTTCCATATTGGTAATATTATTGCCTGTTGCCAATCATCTGGGACTTTTCTTTCTTCCCATGCTATATTAAAAAGTCTTGTTAGCCATTTAACTCCTGTTTCCCCACAGGCCTGAACAGCTTCTGTGGTGATTCCATCTGGACCTGGTGATTTGTTTTTAGGACTTTTCTGTATAACTGCTTTGACGTCTGCAGGTATGAAATTTGGTTCTTGCTGTCCCTGGCGTTTAGGCACAAAAGTGAGGTTTCCTATGTTATCTGTGGGGTTAAGTAGTTCTTGAAAGTATTCTGCCCACCTTGCTAGTCTTTGTTGTGGATTAAATATTGGCATACCTCTTTTGCTGTTTATGATGGTGGTTGGGTTGTAACATGCATCTCTGTTTCTAATTGTGGTGACACGTTTATAAAATTCTCTTGGGCAGTCTTTGCTAAGGGTCGCCATCTGTTCACCGTATATTCTCCAGGATTCATCTTTAGATGCTCTAATTGTTCGTTTGGCATTACGCCGTGCTATTCTATAAGTAATATAGTCCTGTTCAGATTTAGTTGTGATCCACTTTTTGAATGCTACCTTCTTTTTGAATATGCTATCTTTAACTTCGTTGTTCCACCAGGCTGTTCTTAATCTTTTGTCCTGCCCTACTTTCTTTGTTCCACATTTATTTTCCAGTGTGTCGAGCATGGCAGCCTTGAAACATGTCCATTCCAATTTGAATTTAAAAACCTAAAAAAAAACATAAATCATGTTAACATGTTCTCTGTGGTTTAAACGTATGGGTCTTTGTGTCCTGGCGTTGCAGAGGTCAGGCTATTAGTGCACAGAGGGTTGGCCCGCGGGTGGTTGAGGCCAGTGCAGATATTTGTCTGGGCCCGAGGAATTGTTAAAGATATGAGTGTGAATATTGATGTTAACAAAAGCTATACTTGCAACTAACAGTTATATTTTAATGTGTACATTTTAAACAACAATAGTCGATTTCTTTCTTGATCTGCGTGCCAAATAGTGACGCTTCCAAAATAAAGTTCTTTCTTTCTTTCTTTCTTTCTTTCTTTCTTTCTTTCTTTCTTTCTTTCTTTCTTTCCAATATTCGTCTTGTTTCTTTTTTGCTCTCTTTCATCTATCCTTCACTATGCCTATATTTATGTCCGTGTCAACGGCTCAAACGCACACAGGTATTCAAATCTTTCATACGCACTCACGAAGACATCAGTCGTACTTATTTTATACACAATTTTATTCAGGAGAACCTGATCATTGTCACAATGTACACACAAGGCGGTGAAATCATTATGTATAAACTGCCGCCTTACAAATACTTATAGCACTCAGCCAATTACACAGTCCTACACACAATTACTCGCTATCTTCAACTATCACTCCCGCAAAAGCTATACACTCGCTCCAGAACACACAACGATCCTTCCTCTAAACTGTCTGAGTCCCGTCTGAGGTTTTCAAACTGGTCGGTTCGTCTCGTGGTACTGGACCACGTGTCTCTCGTGACAACTCGGGCTGTCTCAACAGTCACGTAGTGCGTTAGTCCGCCCGTGTTGTGTTGGGTCGTTCGGTGCAATCCCGTCTGGTCAGTTCAGGACAGCGTCCCGTGAACTTATGTCCCCTTATATCACTAGGTCTTGTTCTGTCAATGTCCTGTCTCTGACATCGCTATGTCCCCACCGATGTCCTGTCGGTGTCCTGTCTCTGACATCGCTGTGCCCTTACCATGTCCTGTCTATCGTTATCTCTGCAGTCCTTGACTCTATTCTGTCCCTTGTCTTCTCTCTGTCCTGTCCCTATTCCCCCAACACTCTGACAGTCCGCCTGTCTTTATTTCTTCCTTTTGTTATTTCCCCATGTCACACTTCATAGAAAATACTCCCGTAAGTAAACGACAACTCTGTAAATTGACTGGTCAGGCCCAATTATCTGCCCTGGCCAGGAGCCAGAAATCAAGTTGCAATTGTCTCCCCTGGAAGTGATTAAACTTGTCATCGCCATGTCATAATGTCACTCGAGATGTCAGGTGCCACTAACTCGTACGTGAGTGCATGAGCAAGGGGCAAGGAGCACGTCAGTTGACATGCGCGCGGAGCCCAAGAGCGTCATCTGGTCTTAACGATGCTCCCAGGTCTGCCCATCTTCTGCCTTGTCAATTAAGCTCACGGCAGCTCAGTTTTGTTAAGTCTGTTCATGCCAGGCTCTCTCTTGTTTGTCATTATGAGGTTTTTATATCCTTTGTTTTTAAAATTTTATGTTCTTGCGTTATTTTCTTGTTGACGTGTCTCTGATTTGTCTTAATTTTTACTTTTCTCCTTTGTCGTGTTGGCGTTTCAGTTTACATGAGACTGAGAGGGAATGAGAGTGCTGAAATGTGATATGAAATTTATGCTGATATATGGCGGTGAGCCACGGAACGTGAATGTACTGACGAGGAAGAACTTGGAGACAACATTGATGTGGTGTCTGAGAGAGGGACAGACAGACAGGTAGATAGAGATATAGACAGAAAGAGAGAAAGATACACAGACAGCTAGCTAGCTAGAAAGATATAAAGCTAGACAGACAGACAGACAGACAGACAGACAGACAGACAGACAGACAGACAGACAGACAGACAGACAGACAGACAGACAGACAGACAGAAAGAAAGTAGAAGAAGCATAAGAAGAAGAAGAAGAAGAAGAAGAAGAAGAAGAAGAAGAAGAAGAAGAAGAAGAAGAAGAAGAAGAAGAAGAAGAAGAAGAAGAAGAAGAAGAAGAAGAGTGTATCTCCAATCCACGGAAAACCATATAAGTGGGTGTTTCATTGGGTTTTGCCTTGGTGGATGGGTTGGTTGGTTGGTAAGTAAGTCATAAAGAAGGCTTTGTCTTTACTCTCAAGTCCGATGATCTAACACTGAGACTGCTCAAGCCATGCCAGAGAGAGACTGCTGAACAGATTTTTCTCGCGACACAGTGCCATCTCCACAGGAAAGCTCAAAAATAAATACATGTGTATTGACTGACAAACGGGAAAGCACGAAGAAACAGACACAAAGGAAAACCCACCAGCCAAACCCCTAGCTGACGTTGCAGGCATGAACTCTGCTACAGCGAAAAGTCATCTTAAACTGACGCAGAAAACAAGAACAACTACACACGCACACGGAACCACCACATTTATAACCAAGGCTGCCAAAGCTGGTTGAACGATGTGGCAAGTTTTGTTTTCCCCTACATATTGGAGATTGGATTGTATGTCGCCCATAGAAGTAGAATAAATAAGTAGAGACTAGAAGACAGACTAGACAACATAGAAGTAGAATAAATAAGTAGAGACTAGAAGACAGACCAGACAACATAAATAAACGCACGTGCATTATTTGACGCTCTTAGAAGTAGAAAAATGGAGGAGAGAATAGAGGACGCACTAGACAACATAAATAAACACACACATATTGTTCAGAGATCATAGAAGTAGACGAAAGAAGGAGAGAATAGACGATACATTAGAAAATATAAAAACACGTGAAATGTTTGGCGCTCTGACACAACAGACAACATAAATAAACACACATGTAATGTTTGGCGTTCATAGAAGTAGAAGAGATGCCTGAGATACCTCCTTGACTTCCCGACAATGGAACACAGGATCAAGATCTGGAGAGCTCGTGCATACTTAAAAATAAGTGCAGATGAGCAGCACCCTCTGCATGACGCTATATTCAGAGAAAAGGGTGACAGGCTAAAGAGAGGCAAATCATGGATGGGTCGGGCGAAAGATGTCGTCAGACAGGTCTGCAGTATTACCAGTATCAACCCCGGCAAGAAATGGGTGCCGGTGCCTCCAGCTTTTAAGTGCACTTTCTCCTGCATTATTACACTCGACAGACGGTGCAGAGAGCAGAACCCTGTCGCTGTCAATGAAGAAGTCAACGCGCTCATCTATGAACACTCAGATAGCCCCGAAGTGCTCATCTATACAGATGGATCTGTTGTAAAGCAGCAGAGAAGTGCGTGGGCATTTACAGCCCGTTCAGCGGGCCGAACCGTTCAAGAATCCAGTGGTGCCCACTCTATGGTCACGAGCAGCATGACGATGGAGGGGATGGCAGTTACACAGGCTTTTTATGGCTGGAATCACAGTTATACCAACGTGTGTGTAAAGTGACCAAAGAGCATGATTGAAGATCAAGCTGGATCTGTACGTAGACAGTGGACGAGTCGCTGCGGAAAAATCTGTTGTGAAA
>JACEFZ010017093.1:0-17881 GCA_014155875.1 Cepaea nemoralis | reverse complement strand
GGGTAAAAAACCAACCATTGTGAATTCCCACCCCTGTACAACAGTTTTGGGATAAACATTTTGGCAAAACCTCCCCCCCGTGTACAGATTTGGTATAAACTTTTGTGAACTCCCACCCGTGTACAATTTTGGGTATACACATTTGTGAACTCCCCCCCGTGTAAGATTCGGGTTTAAAACAAATATGTAAAACTCCCTCTATGGGGGATTCTGTATACAAAACTTTTAAAACGCTCCCCCGTGTATAATTTGGTATACACATTTGTGAACTCTCACAGGGTACAGTTTTGGGTATACACATTTTGTAAAACTCCCCCCGTGTCAGATTCTGTATAAAACATATGTGATACCCACCCTTTTGTCCAGATTATGTTAAAAACACGCAAACTTTCCCCGGGTGTACAATTTGTGTGAATTGCAGAACACAGACCGTGAAAGCGTAGCCTATCGATCCTTTTGACTTTAAATCTTAACGAGGGGAATGCATGTTCAGTGTTACTTGGTGGTTGTAACAAATATAAAAGAGTTATGTAGGTAAGGAACCTATAACATGTCTAGTAAACCGGTAGGGAATTTACTAAACCCTAGAAAATACTGCCCACGAATCATGCATGACATTTTAAGAGAGACACCACAGGCGCTGGAATTTCAATAACCCCTCCCCACAATGCCTAACGGCATAAGCGAAAGACGACGACGACGACGACAACAACAACAACAACAACAACAACAACAACAACAACAACAACAACAACAACAACAACTATTACATATGTATTCTTCTATCCACTCAAAGCTACTCCCATGAGCCAGGGAACAAATATATGCGTATGATTAAGAGGACCGCCGAGGTTTGCCTCCAATGTTATCATGTTTATCTTGTCTTGGAATTCGATCCGCCATAGACATTCGCAGTGAAGGATTGAGGAAAGAGGCAGAATTGCAGATCAACTCATACCCTATTGACCGGACGTCCACCGGTCATTATTATTCATAGTTTTTACGGCATTCGTCGATCCGCGTTGCCTTGCGAGAAATGGCTGTAGGAGAGGAAGGCGGGAAGCATGACAGAAATAAGGGCATCGAGTTGGTAGTCATTTTCAGGGGTTGAGAATAAGTTTCTTATGAGTTCGTGCGCCTGCGTACATACGTACACGGTACACACGTATGTACGTACATGCGTGCTGGTTCGCGTCTGTGAGTTCTTGAAGAAGGCATTGAGAACACAATAAGTTTAGACATGCAAATACAATTCTGCCGGGGCAGGGATATGGGGAGAGAGGGGGGAAGAAAGTTGAAGCGTGTGTGTGTATGTGCGAGCGCATTGCTCACACACACACGCGCGCGCGCGCACACACACACACACATATATATATATAAAACATAGACGTAGATACACACAGAGAGAGAGAGAGAGAGAGAGAGAGAGAGAGAGAGAGAGAGAGAGAGAGAGAGAGAGAGAGAGAGAGACTATTACGTGGATTTTACTGTGTTTAAATTCCGAAATAAAAGATTGTGTACGATAATTAATGTACATTATAATAAAACATGTCATACAACTTGTAGATATTTTAGCAACAGAGAGTGCAGTATAATACAAGGGGCTTCTCATAAGTCTTTAGCCTGACCATGAAGGAGTAGGCGGAGAAAATTGAAATTTGGCACGTGTATAGCTCATTCAATTTGTAATGGACATATAAATTATGAATTTTCCTCCTCAACTGGTTTTCCACGATATGGTGCATGGCACAACACACCTTATTGACCAGATCTGCACATCCAACGGTTTGTCAGAACAATGGAGAAATCAGACGCCAGGACTGTGATAAAATTCTTGATGTTACAGGAAAACACCTACAGAAATACATAGGGAGATGGAGCCAATGTTTGAGGAAGTCTGTACTTCGAATGCTTCTGTAAAAGATTGGTGTTTGCAGTTTCAGTGTGGCCGTTCTCATGTTGCTGATCTGCTAAGATCAGGACGACCGTCGTCAGAATGCAATGATGCAAATGCTGCGAAAGTGGGAAAACAAAATCATAGACCAGGATAGGAAAATGACAATTGCAGAGATATCGGGTTCAACAAAACTGAGTAAGAGTACAGTTTTTAGAATTTTACACAACATACTGAACATGAGAAAAGTGTGTGCCCTCTGGGTCCCACGCCTACTGACATGTGAACAGAAACAAACACGAGTTGATTGCTGTGGCCAGTTGCTCAACATGTGGCGGTCGAAAAACATGTTGACTACCTGGTGACGGTAGATGAGATTTGGATTCACCATTATGACCCAGAATCCAAAATTGCCAGCATGCAGTGGACAACCCCGGGTTCACCAACACATGTCAAGCCAAGAGCACAAAAATCTGCAAGAAAAGTGTTGCTGACTGTTTTTTTTTGGGACGTCAAAGGTGTCATATTAAAAGATTACATGCTTCATGGCAACACCGTTAATGGGCAGTACTATGGAGATCTCCTTATCAAACTAAGAAAGGCTGTGACCAGAAGACGAGGGAAAATGCAAACGCAAATTCTGCCTTTGCTTCAAGACAACGCGCCCCTCCCATAAAGCACGCCTTGTGCTGCAAACTGCCAACGATTTGAATATTGAAAGTCTTCCACACCCACCATACTCTTGAGATTTGGTTCCACCAGACTTTTTTCTTTTCCCAAATCTTAAAAAAAAAAGGAAAAAAAAAAAGCTGAAAGGAAATCGTTTTGACAGTGACGAAGATGTCATACTGGCTTGTGATAACTGGTTTAGTTCGAAAAATAGGTTGTTTTATTCTGAAGGTCTTTTCAAGGTCACGCAGAGATGGCAGAAATGCATAAAGTCAGGTGGTGGCTACATTGAGAAGGAATTAATAAGCACTGTGCCAAATTTCAGATTTCTTCGCCTACTCCTTCATGATCAGTCTAAAGACTTATGAGAAGCCCCTAGCATATATTAGTAATATATTTCCTGGTATCTATGTTAGGCTGGATCGACATGGTATTCCCAGATTAGTTAAAATTATTTCAGTCCGCCCCAATGCGGATCGAGCCGATGACCACCGGCAGGCAGGCGAGCGTCTAGCCGCTACGCTAACGCATTACGAAAATACGACTGCATATCGACAATTGTACTGGCCTAAATGACACGTCATTTGGGCCAGTACAATTGTCGATATGCAGTCTAGCGACAGTTTATGGTCCCATTTTGCGTTAGACCCTTCATTTATCACACACTTAACTGGAAACATCGTAACAGAACAATAACTTCTTTTTTACGACCATGTTTCAGAGATGTCGTAAACTATTGTAATTTCCTTTTACTGTTAATGCCAAAAAAAAAAAAAAATGTGGTCTCATAAACATCATGCTTCGGAAACTGAAATAATTTGGCCATTATAATGTCACACTGGTTTAGAAAGTGCAGTGATGGAAGGCATGCTTCCTGAAAGAAGCGGCAGTGGTCGACCAACATGAAGGTAGACACTGGACATTGAAGACACATTAGGCATGAAATTGTATGCAGCAAGGGAACTGGCTGAGGACCGAAGATATAAAACTATACCAATTGCATGATTCTGTTGTATATATTTAGATTGCCAAGATTAAATAATACACTTCTTCCACAGAGAAGGAGCAGTTGGAGAACTTTATATGGCTATTTGTATCTGTTCTGTATAAAGTTATTTCGTTCCTTAGTTCGTTCGTTCGTTCGTTCGTTCGTTCGTTCGTTCGTTCGTTCGTTCGTTGAATATTTGTATACGCTTGAGCGACACTATGTAAAGGTCCTGCCACTTGATGATGATTATCGTAAATACTAGGAAAATGTATTATTGTTTTACAGCACACTTGGCTGAAAGGTCTTGGTGTCTGCCTAGGGTTCAGGGGTTACTGGGTTGGTTCCTATGATATTACAGGGCATGTGTACAAGACTCGTTGGTGTCTTATCTTATCACACGTCGTTTTGGTCTCCTGGGCAGTAACGTGAGATACCTATCCTTCTCGAATGAAATAGGAGATGCTTCGTCCAAGCTGCAAACATTGAAAAGCCCGTGATAGTTAGTAGAGTAGGTAGTAGTAGCCACTTTAATAACATTTTCTAAATTGCTTTTTAATTATGCAACCTGCATAGATGGATACCTCTTGAAACAAGAAGACCAGAACGAAGATGGGTTGAAAATGTGATAGACAATGTACATATGGCGATACCAAAGACAGGGAATCTGGCTTATGAGTAAGATAAATTTCGAGACTGATTGATTTGGGGGGGGGGGGGGGAAGAAGGAGAGAGGTTGAGAGACATAAATAAAGTTATGCACAGGACAAGCCACTGAATGATAATGATGACTTGTGTGTGTACACACTTTCGCTTTGAACTCAAGTGTAGTCCACACACGTACCACTACTTCGAGTGCACTGGACTGATTTGTCCCTGTGGATGTTTTTATGTTTATTTTTTGTTTCATATCCTATTTACAGGACATCGCTGTCAACACCAGCATTGTTGATGTCTTGGAAAGTTTACGTTTAGTAGTTTGCCATCGCTTTCAGAACAACCGGCTCACATATCAACATGATAAAACCCAGTGCAAACACGGTCTGCTGCCAAATCGGTCGCAGTTGTGTTCGAACGCAGGTAAGCGGAATTACAAAACGCGTCCGTAACGACTTCGGCACGGAGACCGGCTAGGATTAGCTTTCTCTGTTACCAGTGTCTCTCACCATAAGGCGGAGAAAAGAGGCAGAATTGTAGTTCAGTCTTCATACTCGTATGTGCTTGTAATTTATGTCATCAAATCAAGGACAAGAAGTCAACATTTTAGTCCCCTGCCACTCTTGTTTCTTGTTTATTTTTCTCCTCTTCATCGTTATCGTGAGCACTGGACCATTGGGGGAGGGAAGAGAGGAAGTGAAGATACAGCTCTCTGGACACTGTAGTCGGTAACCACGAGTGTAAGACGTGGACTCCTACAACACCGTGCGAGAAATTGCTGTCAGTCCTAGGGCGCATGTAGATGCGTAGAGATAAGACAAAAGCAGCATTGTTCCCCCGGCCGGGCCATCCTTTCTCACATGCAAATACCGCTGGTCACATCGCATTCCCAATCTTGGATGCCTTCCAAAACAGTTTTTTTGCGGGCGTCTTGAATAATTTGGTAGCTTGGTTCCGTCATGCCAATGTTTCAGGAAACTGGAATGGACACTGAGGACGGGCCAGATCTTACGGTATTTCAGTTGTTGTTAAAGGATTGTTATGTTTAGAATTGGTGACAGTATGTTTGTGGGCCAGTTGTTATGGTTCATTGTTCGTATGTTATTTTTCTTCTTTGTATTATTGTTTTTCTTTTAACGTATGTGTTTTTTTTTATTATTATTATTTATTATTGTTTTTAAATTTTAAAATGTGATATTTTATATTGTGAGATAATTGTAAACAAGGTTATATATCATTATGATATCCCATTAATTAAACGGTGTATGCTGTTGTATTCGATTCGGTGTTTAGATTGACTATATATATATATATATATATATATATATATATATATATATATATATATATATATATATATATATATATATATATATATATACTATATATAAGGTCTGTGGTCTTGTCCCGGTTATGTCACATTGTCATCCAGGTATTTATCCTCTTTTCTCATGAATTTTGCCAGCTGTCACTAAATTTCCAAGTTTTCTTTCTCTTGTTGATGTGACCACAAATCTTCACTTTCTATGTATACTTTCTTTACTCAATTTACGACGTTCGTTTCTTTATTGAAGTACTGTCTCATTCATCTTTCTGTTCTGCCAGTCCATGGTATTCTTTACATATTTCTCATAAATCACTTTTCTATTCCCATTATATTTATTTTACGAGACTACCTTTCTCATGTTGATCCTTGTTCTAATCTCTTGTTGTACCCAAGATCTCTTGTTCTACCACACACCCAACTGAGCCTTGTTTAAAGATGTTTCCCAATGTGTTTCATTCACGGAGTGTTATGTCTTGAGACGGTATCTGAATTTCACTGTCTTTGTGTAGAGCGCACACACCCCCTATTTTATTATTCTTTCCCAAGAGTTTGTAGTCTAAACTAATATATGTCGACACGGAGTGTATGCGGTCAAAGTAATAATAGCACTCTTTGTACTACATTCACACACACACCCGCGTCACGCATATAGACGAAAGAGCCGGAGGCGCATTGGAAATATCTGTCGCTGAAAGCCACGGTAGCAAAGGAGAGGTTGAGACCCTCAGTCCTATAGTATCGCATTACTGGATGGTGTACCGACTGGGTGGACCTTCAATGGGAGGAATATCACCCACTGTAGTAAGAGCGCATTGGTGTGAAGCGTATCACACAGATATGCGTTATAGATGGGTTTTCGTGTGTAGTGACGGAATGTGTCACCAACCCCACTGGATCATAGATCAACGCTGTTCGCTCTGTCCTTTTGTATTGCGCACATCGCTCTTGCAGTCTCGTACAGCTAGCGGTTCTGTCTGTTTATTTTGTTCCTTGTTATGTGTTCTGTCTGTGACGCGATACCAACTCTGTTAGAGAGATCTGTCTGTGTGCTCGCTTCCGTGTGTGTCACGGGTGTGTGTATGTGTCGTGTCTCCATGATGTGTCTCGCGCCGCACTGAACAATACGTGTGTCGCAAATTTGTGATCGCTCTCTGTGTGTGTCCCACCACCACACCAACATTTACTCACGACACACAGCGAGCAGTTTATGATTTTTAGATAGAGTGGTATTGTGTATGTAGTATGCACGAGATCAGAGAGCGAGGCACAGCAGAATTCGTGCTAGATGGGACGAACGCACAGACGAGAGAGAAGTAAGAGATATTTATAAAGCGAGAAGAGAGAGGAGAGAGAGACAGTAGAAAGCGAGAGACGTAGAAAGAGAGACTAGAGAGTGAGAGAGAAGGACGACAAGTATGAACGAAAAACCTTTATTTTCAAAGGTAACCAATCGGCACCTAGGCCCGTCTAACACTCAGAGAGAGGAAGAGAGAGAGAGAAGAGACGAGAGAGAAGAGAGACGAGGACAAGAAGATGAGAGGAGACGAGAGAGAGAGAGAGGGAGAGAGAGAGAGAGAGAGCTAGAGCTAGGGGATTGTGGACATCAGCTATAAACATGCACTTATCGTGTCCGCTAGAAATTGTACCAACATTGACACTAAAGCATCATTTGTATAAAACATGTGTATACGCTGTGTCGGTGCATCGCATGTAACCTATTTATGGAAATGGCCTCTCACCCATTATCTACATAACGTATGTGGGGCTTAGAAATTCTCCTCGTTATCCACATTTACAATGCTTCCTCCTCTATGTACAATTATTGGACAGCAACGCTCTCTCCTAACTCTCTCTCTTACTCCTCTACTCTCTCTCTCGCTCTCTCTCTCCTCTCTCTCTCCCTCTCTCTCTCTCTCTCTCTCTCTCTCTCTCATGTTGGAAGGTCAGACGAACCTGCTTTTTTTTGCCCATTCTTAACCGTTTTTAAACATTACAGTTCGTCGTTCATTCATCGTTCTCTCTCTCTCTCTCTCTCTCTCTCTCTCTCTCTCTCTCTCATTCTTGTCAGCTACCACTCCACCATCTTTCTGTCTTTACCCCCCCCCCCCCTCACTCAGTCTTGTCTCGGTCCCTCCATCGCTTTCTGTCTTACATCTCTCTCCTCTCTTCTCTCGCTCTCCTCTCTCTCTCTCTCTCCTCTCTCTCTCTCTCTCTCTCTCTCTCCATGTGAATGTCAGACGAACCTGCGTGCCCAATTCTTAACCGTTTAAACATACAGTTCGTTCGTTCATTCATTTGTTTCTCTCTCTCTCTCTCTCTCTCTCTCTCTCTCTCTCTCTCTCTCATTCTTGTCTCTACCACTCCCCCTCTTTCTGTCTTAACCCCCCCCCCCACTCATTCTTGTCTAATCCCCCATCGCTTTCTGTCTTTACATCCCTCTCTCTCTCTCTCTCTCTCTCTCTCTCTGTCTCTCTCTCTCTCTCTCTCTCTCTCTCTCTCTCTCTCTCTCTCTCTCTCTCTCCTGTCGTTTCAGTGAGCACTGGCTCTATTCTGCGATTGCCCTTGATTTATATGTTTATCCTTGTTTACAGTTAGTTGCATGACCTTTTACATGATATTGCACTCAACCGCAGCATTTATTGGGCGTGTTTGTTTTATTACACACTTTTCCATTCAATTGCTATTGCTTACCGAACGGCCGACGCATCATACTGTTGAAATGAACGCAAGTTGATTGATTTGCTTTCACATCGTCCACTGCGGATGTCGAACCCTCGGCCAGTTATTTCAGGAAATTCACTATTACCACTAACCCCTAAGCCACAGACGCCGATATATCATTGCTTAATACACACACAGAGGCATACAGTTATATATAGACAGACACATATTACGCACTTATGCACACACGCAGACACAAACACATACGAGCCCAAATCAATGAAAAAGCAGTAATTCCCTTCCGAAGGGTTTCGACCACATCACCACCACGCGGGCAGGCAAGCGTGCTAGCCACTACGCCCCCATGCTGCCAAACCAGCACAGTTATCAAGGTTATTTCTGAGTAGGCTGAATCTCTGTCCTTGCTGAATTAGAATCCGTACCTTGAACAGAATATTACTATGACATGTGATTCTGGTATACACATTTATGAACTCCCACACCTGTACAACAGATTCTGGTATACACATTTGTGAACTCCCACCCGTGTACATATTCTGGTATACACATATGTGAACTCTCACCCGTGTACAGATTCTGGTAACACATATGTGAAACTCTCACCAGTGTACAGATTCTGGTATACAACTATGTGGAACTCCCACCGTGTACAGATTTTGGTATACACATATGTGAACTCCCACCGTGTACAGATTTCTGGTATATCACATATGTGAACTATCTCTAGGCAGATTACTGATATACACACATTTAAACCTCTCACCCACCGTGTACAGATTCTGGTATACACATATGGAAACTCTCACCAGTGTACAGATTTCTGTATAACACATAGGGAACTACACCCGTGTACAGATTCTGGTATAACACACATGGGATCTCCACCCGTGTACAGATTATGATATACACACGCGAACTTTCACCAGTTGTACAAATTTGTTTAGTATTACTCATATTTGAGCCCTCATCGTGTCGTGTTTTGTAAATTTGCTGGATACACTATGCGAAACTCTATTCCGGTGTATACAGGAATTCGTGCATTCTTCTGATACATCCTAGTGGGCATATCTTCTTCTTCTTTCGTTCGCCTAAATTATGTTTATAACTGCAATCCACTCAATTAATCACTCAATCCCCAGCTGAGGAGTGACTTTGCAGATCGCGAGGCCTAGATGCTTGCATTTTTATTTAGAAATAAAGACAGCAATGAAGGGAATGGCCATTTCAGTCCCATAAAGATATGGCCCTTGCACACATGTTTTCTTTACTATTAGAATACCTTTGCTTCTTTTAATAGTCAGGCCTTACACGATCACACTTCTGCTAGTTACAGCTTTGTGCTTGCGAATTTTTGTCTGTTATTTTGGAGGTAGAGTTGCATCGTGACCAAAGAATATTGATTCTGGTTAAGCGCCAAGTAAATTGCCATTTAGAAGTTTCCGCCTTTAAGAAGTAAGTGTTTTCTTTAAATGTGAAGTTACACTTGCTAGGTTTGTGTCTAAGATAGCACTAGATGAAGACAAATGTGAAGTTACACTTGCTAGGTTTGTGTCTAAGATAACACTAGATGAAGACATTGAAGTGTGAAGTTACACTTGCTAGGTGTGTGTCTAAGATAGCACTAGATAAAGACAAATGTGAAGTTACACTTGCTAGGTTTGTGTCTAAGATAGCACTCGATGAAGACAAATGTGAAGTTACACTTGCTAGGTTTGTGTCTAAGATAGCACTCGATGAAGACAAATGTGAAGTTACACTTGCTAGGTTTGTGTCTAAGATAACACATTGAAGTGTGAAGTTACTCTTGCTAGGTATATGTCTAAGATAGCACTAGATCAGGGGTTGCCAAAACGAGGCCCGCGGGCCGCATGCGGCCCGCCGGGAGTCATGTTGCGGCCCACGGAGTGAGAAGAGACGATGTGGTCGAAGCTTGCTTGTTTACTTTGCTTGCTTGTTTACTTTAATTAACAAAACAAAATTAGGTGCGTGGCCCGGCAGGATATAATATTTCTGAAATTTGGCCCGCTTGCTAAAAAGGTTGGCCACCCCTGCACTAGATGAAGACAAGTGTGAAGTTACAATTGCTAGGTTTGTGTCTAAGATATCACTAGATCAAGACACTTACATGTGAAGTTACGCTTCCTAGGTTTGTGTCTAACGTGGCACTAGATGAAGACACTTAAAAGTGAAGTTACTCTTGCTAGGTGTGTGCCTAACATAGCATTAGTTACATATCCTGTAAAACAGGACGTTGCAATAAACACCAGCACTTTTTGCTTTTGTGATCTCTTGGCAAGTTTACGTTCAGTAGTTTTTATTTGCTTTCTGAACGACCGGCACCCAAACCATTTCTTAAAAGACCAACGCAAGGCGATCTGCTGTCAAATCGCCTGCAGCTGTGTTTTTAACGCGGGTATGAGGGGTTACGAACTGCGTCCGTAACTTCTTCGACACCGAGCAAGCTAAGACAGCATTAGATTAAGAAATTTGAATGTGAAGATACACTCGCTAGGCTTGTGTCTAAGATAGCACTAGATCAGGGGTGGCCAACCTTTTCAGCAGGCGGGCCAAATTTCAGAAATAATATCTCCTGCCGGGCCACGCACCTAATTTTTGTGTGTTAATTAAAGTAAACAAGCAAGCGTGCTACAGCTTCGACCACATCGTCGCTTCCCACTCCGCGGGCCGCAACATGACTCCCGGCGGGCCGCGTGCGGCCCGCGGGCCTCGTGTTGGCCACCCCTGCACTAGATGAAGACACTTAAACGCAAAACTACACTCGCTAGGGTTGTTTCTAAGATATCAAATGATAATGACACATCCCCTGTATTAAATATCCCCTAAATGAAAATACACCTTTCAAGGTCTATTTAATCAAGTCTATTAATCCTAAGACAGCAACATATGTGTTACAATGTTTCATATGACTCCGCAATTACGGTGCCTGAGCTTTAAACTGGATGGCGGTACATAATTGATCATGTTTGAAAATAAAGCTCGGATGATATTACGATTTAGGATGTCTTTAAAGAATAATTGGCAAATCACGTGTCAAGTAATTTTAATGAACCGCCATGCTGGGCCGAGCCACGGCAATCTATTCTGTGGTTTCTTCTTATTCTGCCTTTTATATCACATTGAAGCACATGGCTTCAGCCAAACCACGGCAAGCCATCCTATCATTTGCTATATCCCCCCTTGTTCCCCCAATATTATTAATCTGTAATCATCTTCACGGGGAGTTTTTAGATCTCCCGCTATTTTGTGTGCCGTGTGGGTTACAAGACAAGAGAGTGTCTAGTTAAATTATCCTCAGGTTTGTGTTCGTCCAGCGCCAGGGTCATTTCTCACTGTTGGTTCACTGAAATCTCTCCATGAACTCTATATTGATGATTCTATCATATCATTCTATTCCCACTATTCTGTTAGACACATATTAATGAATATTTGTAGGTTATTAGTAATTGTTTTAGTTGTTCTTCTTGTTTCTGACCCATACAGTGGTACCGATTTAACATTGAAGTTATAAATTCTAAGTCTGGTGCTAACGTTAACTTCCGTTGACTTCCACATATTTCCAAACGGCTTGAACGTTCCTCTTGCATTTTGTATTTTTATTTTAATATACAGGTAGGTCCCGGTTAACGTCGGGGTTACGTTCTTGGAAAACGCGACGTTAAGTGAAACGACGTATAGCGAAACACTATTTCCCATCGAATGTCATTAAATAAAGTGTATTGTGTACCACAGTAATGTTTATTTTGATGGTTGTTGATATTTATTGACTAAATACAGATGGGTTGGAGCGCGAGTGGTAGAGTTATTGGGACGTAGAGGTATTAAATTCTGCCTCTTCATCTGAGAATGAAACTGTAACCTCTTCCTGCCTCTTTTCCTGGTTCTTCTCTGCTTGAACAAAAAATGTGTCCAATGTCTGCTGCACAGCCTGTTTCCTTTTCTCTATGTAAAGCTCCCTGTAACAGTTGATGGCGCTTGTTACTGCTCTCGACACTTTGGAGCTCCGTTCTCTGTTCGGGTCATCCTCATTTATTATGTCCATTGCCACATCAATCAATTGAAAGAATTGTGACAAACGTTCAGCTGTCAACATTCGAGGTGTGGGGGTTGCAACAGGGTGCTCCTCTTCCTGCTGAGCTCTCTGCACGTCAAGTTGCATTAGGTCCTCATTAGACAAATCTTCTCCATGTGATGCAAGCAACTCGTCAATGTCAGCTTCCTCCATCCCTTCAAAGCCAGCTTTAGTGGCTAAGTTAGCGATCTGTCGTCGAATAGCATGAACGTCGTCAAATTCACAAAAGTCGTGCACACATTCTGGCCACAGTTTTCGCCACACAGCATTCATGCATGCTGACGTTACCTCACTCCATGAATCCGCAATGTTGTCAATGGCCTTGAGGATGTTGTATTCTTGCCAGTATCCCTTAATGGTAGGCTTACCTTCACCGTCCGTAGCCTTGATGAGCTGTGAGAAGGTGCGACGCAAATAGTAACTTTTGAAAGTTGCAATTACACCTTGGTCCATTGGCTGGATCAATGAAGTCGTGTTTGGTGGCATGAATACGAACTTGACTTTCTCGGACAAGTCGTCCAGATTGACTGGATGACCAAGGGTATTATCCAATAGCTATCATTGGCACCTTGCCGTCTTGACAGACGATAGTTTGTAAGGGATGGAGTTATTGCCTCTCCATAGCACAAAGCCTGGGCTAAAATATAGAGATCATGTGTTGCCCATGCAGCATGATCCCTCTCTCGGCCTGCCTAGTTCACTCCAGAGGAAAGGTAACACCTCTACATCTGGAACAAGACAAGCTGCAGAAGCTGCCGGATCAGCAAAGCAATGCTCTAATTTTCCGCCTGTCGGAGCTTCGATCCTAGACCAGCCGCCAACCAAGGCTTAGGGCCTGGTCTGCCCTGCCATGACACTTTGTCTTTAGGTTGCATTTCCTCGCACCAGGGTAAGGCTTGTACCCTCCCAATTGCGCTCTTCCGCCCGAAGCCGTTGGCACAATGTGGGGTATCGGGTTTGGTAAGCGCCGCCCAACGTTCGGCGCTAACAGAAAGCAGGTAGTACCGTCTACTGTTATACGGTAGCTCAGTCATATCTGACTAAGACCTGACACAAGATCCAATAGCAGCAACACCTCAAATGCTAGGTTTTCTCTGGCACAGTATTCCCTTAGAGCAGAGCAGAAGACGTTCCACACCGGTAATACTACACGGCAGTACGTAGTTCCTCCGCAAGCTAGCAAGTTCCTCCGCAAGGGCGCGGCATAGCAACACAGGTGACGACGTTATGGCGGAACGTGGCGACGCAAAGTTAGGTTATGTCACATTGTGACAACGACGTTATAGCGAAACGACGTAAACCGAAGCGACATGTAGCGGGGTATACTTGTATATACGCGGACAAATTAATAAGTAAGTCACAAATGGCTGTAGAAAAATAACTAAAGCTGATAACAACTTGAAACCAGTTTATTTTATATAGATACACTATCCCTTTGTTTACCAACATAATTTCCGCCAACATTGATGCTCTTATCCAAACGTTTTATCAGTCCTCCCAAACCGGCTGCATAGAACTGCGTGCTCTGTTTTCTAAACCACGTTTTCACTTCACATTCAACTTCGGCATCATTCGCGAAATGTCTCCCGCCAAGGTGGGTTTCCTGTTTATGCTGACAAATGTTTGTCCCGTAAAGCGGTGCATAGCTGGGTAGAAAACGTTACGAGGGTGAGTCAATAAGTAAGTCACACAGTTCTGTGGGATGGTAGGTCAATGAAAACAAAGCAAGCAGTTCTATGCAGCCGGTTTGGGAGGACTGATAAAACGATGGGATAAGTGCATCAATGTTGGTGGAAATTATGTTGAGAAATAAAGGGACAATGTATGTACAAAAATAAACTGGTTTCAAGTTGTTATCATCTTTAGTTATTTTTCTACAGCCATTTGTGACTTACTTATTAATTTTTTCCCCCGCATATCCTTTACAGGGCATCGCTGTCAACATCAGCATCTTTCAGCTGATTGTTGATTTCTTGGCAAAATTACGCTGAGTAGTTTGCCATTGGTTTCTGAGCGACCGGCTCACATACCCCGTAAGTTACCGACGCGGAGAAAACCGCTACCAATTCTCGCGCAAATCATGTTACTTACGAGCGTATAGGGGATTACTGTGAAAGACGAAGTCGTGTAACTCCTAGACCAGGGATACCGGCACTTATTAACTTACCCTCGTATATATATATATATATATATATATAATCTTTTCCCCTACTGTTGTCTGCAGTGCTTCCCAAACAGGTGTATGATGTCGCCCCTTGAAGTGAGCTCTCACCAAGGGAGATCCGGTTGTTATGAGCTTTTTTTGCGCTCGCTGGCCTTGAACTCAAACGTAGTCCATACATGTGCTACCACTTCTACTGCACTGACTGATTTTTGCGCGTGGATTAGCGTTCCTTATTATCAATGTCACTCGCCGTCATGCGAACCCACTCCGACTTCTGAGGTACTTGTATTTTAAGTATCCGAGTTAAGAATGAAAAGTGAACATTGTTGTTTAACTGACCTGTGTAGGGGTTGAACTCGCTACCTCGGCATCAGCACACCGGATGTTTAAGAGCTAACTCTGTTATCAATTTGACCATGCTGGCCTCTTCGCTTGGTTTAATCTAATTACCCTTACCTTTTCCCTGCATATTTAGACCTAATTGTATATTGTATTTTTTTATCATTTGTCGATCTGTTTGCTATGTTTCGAGATATTATGTATCATTTTAGCAGGTCTGCATATTACTTTCATGTTACCTAACCAGCTTATCTGGAATGCACCAAGACATGTCTTATTATTTTTATTGATGGTTAGTTCCTGAAGCTAAAAACGGTACAGACAATCATCTATGGTTTCTTGATTGTAATTCGATATTTATAATTTTCATCGTCAGTCGTTTCAGCTTTTTCTACAAGCCAGTCCAGAATACCTCCTGCCTGCCTGTCCCTGCTTGTCTTTCTGTCTGTCTGTCTGGACATGCGCGCGTCTGCGCACGCGCGCGCGCACACACACACACACAGTCCCACCACACACACGCACCACACACACGCACCACACACGCAAACACACACACACGCGCGTGTATGGAAAGATGGAGAATCTTCCCGACAGGTTATGACGAGAGCGACGTCCTGTAAATGACTAGCTACAGAATGTCCAATCAACTCACCATGACTATCCTAAAGTTCTCTTTACAGGGGCTGAAGACAATGACTTGTCTGCACGCCTTCAGTTCCAGCCAGCTTGTCCTTTCCTGGGGTATCACATCTCTTAATTTACATGTGATTAGTTATGTTAATTCCGTGTGCCCCTGACAGTTATTATTGGAACTGCTTGTAGCCCATATTGTTTTAATTTAAAACTACAACTTTGTCAAATTCTTGAGTGAACGTCAGCATGGTCGAATCGATAAGAGCGCGCGTTCTTAAACATCCAGTGTGCCGATGCCAAGGTAGCGTTTTCACCGGTTAAAATGTTTGCATATCCTTTACAGGACATCGCTGTCAACATCAGCATCTTTCAGCTGATTGTTGATTTCTTGGCAAGATTACGCTCAGTAGTTTGCCATTGCTTTCTGAGCGGCCTGCTCACATACCCCTTAAGTTACCGACGCGATTCGAACCACTGCTGATTCTCACCGTCGTCACGTTACTTACGAGAGTATACGATATTACGGAGAAAAGTCGCTGACCTCTAGGCCTTTCACCGATTAGTTGGACTAAAATGTTGACTTCTCGTCCTTGACTTCGGTACGTAAATTACAAGTACCTCTGAATTCGGACTGGATATGTTGATGGCGAGGGACACTAGCAAAGAGAAAGCTGGCCCACACGCAAAAATCAGCCCAGTGACTAAAAGTAGCGCGTGTATGGACTACGGTTGAGTTCAAAAGCGAGCGAAACAAAGCAACAAATTCTTGAGTGTCTGGTGAATACTCACGCGGCACCTGTCTAATCCACGTGCCACACCAGTGCAGCGGCGTACCCGCTGGGAGCTACAAAAAGAGCGGATGCTGGAAGATTTCATCGGGGGGCCAATCTTCATCATCAGAGCATTACCATTACGGGGATATGTTGGCGGGAGGCGTCTAGTATCTGGATTCATTATCGGCTGCTACAAGATCTGGCCACGTGTTAACTCTGATCAGTCATCTGTGCAGGAGGCATCGTGTAAAAGCTGATTCCTAGTTTTGATTCTACATGTGATACATTCGATTCGTGCTCTCTGTCTGTCTGTCCGTCCGTCCGTCCGTCCGTCCGTCCGTCTGTCTGTCTGTCTGTCTGTCTGTCTGTCTCCAAAAGTGATGTGGCAAAGTGGTTACGAACGCCATGTTGGAAACACAGGTGCGGGCGATTTAGAAGCAGACCTTGCGCTGGTATTTCATACAATGGTGCTAGTGCCGGTTGTTCAGAAAGCAACGACCAACTACTCAACGTAGTACTTGCCAAGAAATCACAAACAGCCAAAACATGCTGGGGTTGACTGCGACGTCCTGTAAAGAATGTGCAACTAACTTTTCCATTACTTCCCTTAAGCATTAAGAGTTTCCTCACTTCCCATTATTTCCGGGTATCCGTGTATGGCAATGTGTGGATTGTAATCCCATTACGGAATGTACCGATTAGTTTCACACACAATTGTATCATTTCTTGACGACCTGCCAGGGTGAAAGTCTGTGTGCCTGCCTAGCCATCTGCCTTTTCGAATGTCATGATGGTGGAGTACGTAAGTAAAGAACCTTTTTACACGCCTTAAGACGCATTGGGCATTCGGTGCTAAACCCATATTTATATAGACCAATTAGCACTCTGTGGGTTATGTGCTCACTTTCACGCCGGTCGTCTTTACCTCCGAAGGCAATTCCTGGTACTAATTCTAAGCTGGGTCGAATTCAGAGCCAAAGTCAATTAAAATTACAAATATATATATATATATATATATATATATATATATATATATATATATATATATATATATATATATATATATATATATATATATATATATATATATTCGCCCCGTTTCGGATTTGACCCGTGGCCATCAGTCCGGCATGTGAGCGTTTAATCACAAGGCTATCCAACTCCCTGGCATGTTTGCCGTTGGTGGTTATAATACTGATAGTAGTGATGATGCTGGGAATATTTATGATGTTGGTGATAATAGTGTTGTTGATGGTGTTGGTGCTAATGGTGACAATAGGGTTGCCGACGGTGGTGACAATAGGGTTGACGACGGTGGTGACAATGATGGTGGTAATTGTGATGATAATGGTGTCAATGATAGTGATGCTTGCTTGCTTGCTTGTGTTCGTTGGCTTGAACTCCAACGTGAAGTCCTGTATGTCGGATGAAGACATCCTGTTGTCCAACATCAGTGTGATGTCATACAGGACCTGAGGTTTGCGTGAGTATCCGTTGTCCCATGTTTGGCTTATTGGTGTGCAGACTAATGATGCCTCGCCGTACAGGCAGACACTCTCCGACTTCGGAGGATTCGGCGATCCTAATGATGGTGATAATTTTGATGATTATAGTGTTGATGATAGTGGTGATAATTAGGATAATGGTTGCGATGGCGGTAGTGATAAT
>JACEFZ010017091.1:995000-1033341 GCA_014155875.1 Cepaea nemoralis | reverse complement strand
TTATGGGAGAGCAATTACTGGTCACCAGTGCACTCTGGCCTACAAAATATAATGGTCCTAACACTTCACAGAAGGGTCTTGCTAGGGAACTTATGTTTTTGTTATATAGAAGTGTAACACATGGCTGCCAGCCTGGTGGTCATATGTTCCAGTCTCCACCCAGGCAGGGATTATTTTCCAATGACTTGAGCTCCCAGGTTAACCCAGCTTAAAATGTAATATTTACATTTAATAGTAGGACTTGGTGGGTAAATGTAACAAACTATCTGTGACAAAAGAAGTGACATGAATTGAATGGTTTTGTCAGACTGAAGTTGCTACAGTTGCAAGACTGCCAGAGAAACTGCTGACATACCTGGCCCTGAAGACACTTGGAGTGAACCTGACCATGAACTCTGACACATCCATGCAAGCTGAGGTCTACCTTCATGACATCAGTATGGATGACTGTAGGACTGAGAAAGTTGGAGGCATCACCAGGTCAGGAGTCCTGTCTGTCTTTATTTCTCACTCTTCTCTCTCTCTCTCTCTCTCTCTCTCTCTCTCTCTCTCTCTCTCTCTCTCTCTCTCTCTCTCTCTCTCTCTCTCTCTCTCTCTCTCTCTCTCTCTCTCTCTCTCTCTCTCTCTCTCTCTCTCTCTCTCTCTCTCTCACTTTCTCTCTTCTCTCTCTTTCTCTCTCTCATCTCTCTTTCTCTCTCTCTTTTCTCTCTCTCTCTTATCTATCTGTCTTATCTCTCTCACATATGAACACACATGTTCTCATTGCTTTGCTGATCCGGCAGCTTCTGTAGCTTGTCTTATTCCAGATGTAATGGTGTTACCTTTACTCTGGAGTAAATGAGGCAGGCTGAGAGAGGGAACAAGCTGCATGGGCAACACATGGTCTCTACAATTCAGCCCAGGTTTTGTGCCATAGAGAGGCATAACTCCATCTCTGGTCTTAACTGGTCTCAGAATCAAAGCGAGAGGCAGCAGTTATGAGTTAATAGTCCTTGTCAAATGGTGTAGACACCACAGGTTCTCTCTGACAATAGGAGACATAGGTGTCACTGATCAGCCAACACCTGTCTCATTCTTGGCAACTCCCCAGCCACTTGGGTGCTGATCCACCCCAGCCTGCCTACTTTAATGGATGCTTGGAGCTAGGACAAAATCTGAATCGTGGCTGTAAAACCAAGGCACCGGGCACTAAAAATAAAAATGTAAACCTCAAGCTATGGCATAAAATCTGGAACATAAGAACCATTTGTCTGAGACTTTCCACAAATCTGACAAATATTGACAAATGAGGAAAATGGCTGTGATTGATGCCGAACACAACCGTCTTAACATTTATATTGCTGGCCTGTAGGATACTCGCCTCTCTGTGGACAGGGAAAACAATTGCACCATACTTTGTAAGTACAGAGGACAGGAAGAAAGAAGACAACATGGATTGGCCTTTGTAGTGAAGAATTAACTATTGGGAATGATTAAAATTCTAGCTGGAGGTAATGAAAGACTATTATCTCTGCACTTTCGTGACCTCTTGTGGTTTTGCAGCCAGGCACTTGTACAGATGGCTATTGGATCAAGTTATGTGAGTACATTCAAAATGCATCTTCATATTGTTCATCCTTGTCCATGAAGGTTAGGCATTCAATCCACTACCCAGTGATTAGGGGGATGATAACGGCATCGTGTTTCTCAGAAAGAATTGTCTTGAACATATTGTCCTCACCTGAGTTTGAACCTGGCACTCTATGCATTAGAGGTGCTGTGACTCTGATTTCTGGATAGCGGAGGACACAGCTTATCAGTGGTGTTCTACTTGCTTATTCACACCCTTTCCACAGGCTCTAGTGTGTACTTCCAAGTATTTCTGTGACCTCAAAGATAATCCCATGGCAGATACCTCCAACTAGGACTCGCAAGCAACACTAACAACCTCACCACCACAGCGCTTAGTTTGCCTGTCCATATATTATTTTTCGACCTCTATTTGATGTTTTATTTTGTACTTACATATTGAGTAACTTCATATTTTGTTCATTTTCAACTTCTTTTTTGTTTGTTCTTCACTGGTCATGATAACTGTTGACTTTTTATGTTTGCCCCAAGGATGATTCGGCGAACAGCTTTTAAACATCTGACCAGAGAGTCTTTACAGGCTCGTGAGCGGGAAGATAAGGACAACATGGTCATTCATCTGGCATTTGACCAGAATAGCACGCAGGACAAAATCAGTAAGTCCCTGTGTTAACTGGAGTAAATTCTGCATTGGTTTTTAATGTTAGCATGTTACATTTCTCTCTGTCACTAATGCATATTTGTTAAATCTGTTCTCCCTCCATTTAAAATAAATCATTTAAGTTTTTCCCCCAGTTACTATTATTAATTGGTTGGGTTTTGCCTAAATTTTTCCTCCATTTGTAATGTCACCCTGGAAAGTAAGTTCTTCCTCAGTTCCTAATGTAAGCCTGGTGAGTTGTCTCCATTTTAAATGGTTGACTTGTTAGATAAGTTCTCATTCTTTTTAATATTAAATATTAACTTGGAAAGGTCTCACTGCTTTGTAAAATTAACTTGTTAAATTGATTTCTCTGTTCCTTCCTTCTTTCCTTCCTCATTTGCTAATGTTATCTTTAATCTCCACAGTCGACATTCACATATGTTCCCTATACCTTTGTGTGTACGTGGAGTTCCTGATGAAGGTGGCAGAGTTCTTCACCCAAGCCTTTCCAGAAAAACCCACAGATGAAACTCAAGGTGCTGTTCAAGTGAAGACTGTTCAGGAACCCAAAGACAAAGACAAAAACAAGGGTAAGTACCTTACATTTTTTTTTAAAAACATGAGTAAAAGGGATGTAAGTCTCACTTGATTTGTTATCCAGTAGTGGTGAGGATAGTTGAAGTGTTCAGAAATGGGTCAGTAAACTTGGAAGACATAGATTAAATCCTTGATGATGTGAGGGAATAAATATCAAAACAGAAACATTAGAGCACCATGATGTTTTTAGCAGATGTTGATACAATTCCTTGGTCATGAGTTTCATCATTGTTACACACATTTTGTCTTATTGTGCCACAGTAAAATGGTGACCTGACATCCCAGTTTTATAATCCTGATTTCAGATGCTTTGTCCCAGTGTTCCAAAAAACTTTCATTGGATGTAAACATGTCATTGATTTAAAAACAATTAATTGCTCATAATAGGAATAGTTTCGAAATTATACAAATGTGCAGACCTTCTTTGAAAAGTCAATGGTTTTTTAAATTTTTTTTATTAATAACAAGATGGAGTTAACATGTTGACACCAAATGGTGATATCGGCATTTCACTAATAACATTGCCCACCTGTTCCACACATAAATCTGATGCAAGACAAATTAAACACACTTGATGAGAGGTCTCACCAATTAAGGTGACAAATTCAAAGAAGAAAGACAAAGACAATGAGAATAAATCAAGCAAATGATAAACATTTGATGAAACCTAACTTCAAGTGGTGAAAACATTTTTTTTTTTTGGTGCATATCCTTTACAGGACATCGCTGTCAACACCAGCATCTTTCAGCTGTATGTTGATCTCTTGGCAAGATTACGCTCAGTAGTTTGCCATTGCTTTCTGAGAGGCCGGCTCACATACCCCGTAAGTTACCGATGTGATTCGAACCACTGCTGATTCTCACCGTCATCACGTTACCGACGAGAGTATACGAGATTATGGAGAAAAGTCATAACCTCTAAGTCACGAAGCCGGCGGTGAAAACATACACATATTTATATAACAATGAAGGTAAAGATGGGGGGAACAGATATAGTAAATAAGAATAAAAAAGTTTAGAGGAACGTTCATAGCACTAGGAGACTTGAAAAGTCAAAAGAAATTAAATCTAGTACCAAACATAGAATATTTAACTCTAATGTCAAATAATGTCTCATGTATAGATCAGAAAAATGAAAAACAACTAAGCCAATACTAATAAACTACAAACATCCATCAACTGGAAGCTAACTGAAATAGGATGACTAAAGTGTTAGACAGAATCACAGGTGTGGGGCTTATGGAGAGATTTAAACACATTCCAGTGACTCAAAGAAAGACACTGGTTGTGGAGAGGTCACACATTGAGAACATTTGTTAATAACTGGAAAGTCCTTTCTCTAGAACCCACAGGGAAAAAAGAAATAGAGGGAAAGCTATGAGCATACAGATAATAGAATTAAGAGACAAACAGGAATAATATAGGGAGAACGTGGGGGGAGTTGCATGAGATGGCAACAGACCTTTGGTGTGAGGTGCTTGAGGGCCTGTGCTCTGTTGGAGGATAAATGGCAGAGGAGGAAGAAGAAAGTAGAAGTTGCCACAGTGCAGGTTGTTCTAATGTGTCTATTTTCATGATTTGGCAAAAGAATGTTTACATTTCTGTCTGATGCTTGTGGCAAATTTAATTTGTCTTTCTCTTAAAAATATTTAAACAGTCATTTTTCTGACAATGTTAACATTTGTTTGTAAAACCACAGTTCTATGATGTCAGAAGATTTGTGACCTGTGTTCTGTTGCTGAAAAATGCATAGGCACTTGTTAAAATTAGTTGTATGTGACTTGTGAAAGTTTCATTGTCAACTTGTAATGACACAGACATATTGTGTAAGATGGACTGAACTTGCATCATTGACTTGATTGTTCCACAGAAACACCCACCAAGCCCAAGCCTGAAATGGTTGGCAGCATCGACCTGAAAGTGAAGTTGGATAAGCCAGAAATATACTTGATAGAAAACCAGATGAACACTCAGACAGACAGCCTCATTGTTGACGTGAGTGGTACTTTGATTGGGTATTTACTGACATGATATGCCAGGGAGTGCATTTGATTGGGTATTTACTGACATGGTACGCCAGGGAATGCATACTCATTGTCTCAGTAGTACAATGTAATTTATCTGTTGATTATCTATCCTCCTATCAGCCATGACTTTTGGTCCATACAAGACCGTGGTCCAGGCTCAATCCCCAGTAGTGGCAGGATCTTTCTCTCAGCCTGTTAGTCGACCCAGCCTCACAAAATGTGAGTTTCATTTTCAGATATTTTCTGGGAGCAGGAAAGGAAACATGGTGACCTCATTATGCCTACAGTTGTGTGAAGGCCTAGAATACAAGAAGGCCTAACACCTCACACTGCAGGGGCTATGGGGCAACTTTGACCTTTGCCATTAAGCATTGAGATGAAATTGTTAATCTTGAACCAAATGTGTGAATCCAGCTAGCTCTGTGTTAAGGGTTTCTATGATTGCAGGCACAAAGCTGCAGCATATTGTGTTTCTTTCTCACAAGGTGTCGGAACCACTTATGTGTGTGCTGTCTATTAGTTAATGCAATGTCAGGTACCTATCATTTGTCTAATGTCATCACTTCTAATTGTATCTGCTCTAGTCAAACCTACAGCTCTCTCCCTCAAGCCCTTTCATGTACATGACTGTTGTAAAGACGCTGACTGCAGCAAACTGTATAAAATGTAACAAACAGTATAAAATGTAACAAACAGTATAAAATGTAACAAACAGTATAAAATGTAACAAACAGGGTAGCTTGAGCTCCCACTAGGGCACAACAAATACACACATGCTACATTCTATTCTTCAAAAAAGTCAGATTGTATCCCATTACTGTTCTATCCTGTCAAAGTCTTAACACAACTGGCACAGACTTTCTCATATATTGAATTGATTAATCTAGCTCTAAGGCTAACCTAGACTAAACACCTTTTTTCAATCAGTTGGTTATCATTATTATCATCATTATGATGTAGGAGACCCCGTGCAGAACACTGCTCTCAACATAGCCCGCTGGAAACACTTGTTGCTTTACAAGGTCCCTGCCGCTGGCATTCTCACGTTCATGCTTTTTTAAATATCCTGTCTAAGTTTATGTTGATCGACCCTTACCTCTTCTTCCATGAACCATGCCTTTGATTACTGTGTTGTTGTACATGATCAAAGCATTTCAGTTTATGAGACATTATTCTGTTTATGAGCCAGTTGACTTCCATGTTCAGATCTGAGTTTCAGTATTTGTCTCATTTTGATCAACAGTATTTTAAAAATTGTTCTGTCAGATTTAAATTCAGAATCCTCAATTTTCTTCTTTAGTGATTGCAACTGTGCATGTAACCTCTGCATTCATATGACCAGTCTTCTTCTGAACACTTCCCAGTGATGTTAACCAAAACAAACATGTCCTGAAGCAGGAATCTGCTAGCGGTCTGTGATGTGATAGGGCCACCATATTTTTGTCCACACAGAGCAAAAAGTGGCCAGTCTTACCCTCACTGTTGAGATGGTGAACACACACGTCATAGCCTCATCTGACCAGTCTCAGACATTATCAGCATAGTTCCCTATCAACTATGATAATGCGCCCGCTAATAAAGGTATAGGGATTTCATTGGGACAAAGGCAGAGGAAGGAAACTGGTCTCTGCACCTCATACAGCTGTGACCTAATGTGCATTAAGTACTAGAACTTTATACCCCTGTTGCATTATTTGTCTTAATCTTATTTGCTTTACATGTACCAGTTTATTCTTCTTCATCATAATCATCATTGTGTGCTATGCTGACAAGCAAATGCTGTTTTGATTTGCCATCTCACATGATCACCAGAGTCTTCGAATGGATCTGTGTTCTTTTTCCAGTTATGCCATGTGGCCAAACTATCTAGGTGTGTCTCTTTGTCTTCTTCTTGCTCCTTTCACATCATGATGTCTTCTATTGAAGCCTGCAGCTTTTACCACTCAAGCATTAATGTAGATGTCATTTGGACAGACAGTTGTCACTGTGTTTTCAGGCTTATTTCTTCTGATAACATTTCCAAAAAGCTATGTCTGCATTATTTTTGCCAGTTTTTTCAGACCTATCTATTTATAATTTTTCTACTCTTTACACCCACTTCCTAGCTTGTGCAGGAGTGGCCTGTGGCGAACGAAATGCCCAATACATGGAAGTGAGGAATTAAAGCAGCCATGTGCAGGACATGGTGATTCCTTGGGTGAGCCCAGTACCAGAGCGCTATGTGTCGGCTCTGCAGTTATGGAAGCCTCCTTGGATGGCGGAAAATGCCTTCCCTTGAGGACTGACCATGAAGTCTTTGACCGTTCTAACTTGACCAGCTGGGATGTGGACGGCGCCACAACAGTGAGAGTCCCCCAGGAATGCTAACCTGATTAAAAAATGCACGCTAAAGTCGGATGTGTTGTTGGCCTAAGGGTCTCGGCCCAAGGTTGCCTAACGAGACACACTGCAATTACATCAGAAAAAACTCTCCAGATGAACGCAGAAGAAGAATAAAACACCCACTGATTAATAGACATTATTAAACTAGAAAAACCATACATGCAGCATCGTTTTGTTTTCCTTATAACTATTCATATTTTTCATGTTGTTAAATGTTGGTAATTTTAAACTCACTTTAGATGGCGCTGCTGCTCCGCTTGCGGATGACTGCAGATGTTTTAAGTGTGAATGGAGGAATCCATGGCCTCAGCTTAGTTTCCTGTGTCTTTGGAAGAGATGACACAAAGCAAAATGTGAGTGTTGTAGTTAGACTCTGGTAGTGTGTGTGGAGGTGAGACCTGACTAAATCATGTTTGTTGTAACTTCATGTTGTTGGAGTTGGGGTGTCACCATGGTTGGGCAGATAAACACCTATCTGTTACCATGGAGGTTCTGAGTTCCCTTCCCCATATTGCTTCGTGAGTGCCAGGTTCAAACGGGCGAAAACTGCATGTGTAATTAGGTCAAACATTAAAAAAAACATTACCATTAGGTACGACAACATCACCATGGTAGAAGAGGAAAGAATAGAAGACAGTGATTGATGCTTGTATATGTTTAACTTTCAGTGATCAATAAGCTATTCATTCAGGTAGTTTGGAGAGTGATTTCTCCATCAAATAGAAATGCAGCAAGTGATAGAAAGTAACTCTGAAGACAATGATACCATCATGCACACCAATGGCTGTCCTCCATAGTAAGAAATCAAGAATATAGATTCTCAGCCACTGCCAGCATCCACACCCTTCAACTTGTGCTGGGATAGGCCAAGCACTTATGGTTATATTCCTAATCCAGTGAACATAAATTCTTCATCATAAATTGAACCATTTGTAGATGGACAGATCACTGGAGACCACATGACACAGATGTAATAACTATATTCCTGTATGAGAATGGAGACAAAGGCAGTCATTGCAGCTCTTTGAAGGTTATCTGAGACCCGCTACATCTGAGTCACCACTGTGTCTGATTGTATCTATACTTCAGAAGGTCCATCTCAGGCGGTTATGGTACTAGAAATTAAGTTATACATATATATAACTGTAGGGCTAGTTATAACTAGGACATGTTTTTGGAAGTGAAGGTGGCAGCATGATATTGACCTCCTCACACCTGGAATGCTGACTGGTCTACCAAATATGGGTCTAGCACCATATGCCCAATATATATGAAGGTGTGTACGAGGAAACTTGACTTGTTTGCTTACTATACGTGTATGTGATCTTGTACAGACCAGAGGTTGATTCACAGCCAGGGTCATGCACGGTTTCAAGGCCAGGAGTCAGTTGATATACTGGCTTCAAGGGCACCAATTGTTTGGGCACCGTGGATGGACAAAAAACTAATAACATGCAAATAATTGACACAGAGGTGAAAGAATGTACATTCATAGCCCATGCGCTGTGGTAACAGTCTGCATCTCTGCATGCTAACATCTGGTGAGAGAGACAGAGCACCAACTGGTGTACTCTGAGTGCAGTGGCATTGATTATAGTTCATGAATCTCTGTCATAATGTAAAGTCAAGCTGAACAGCGCATAAATGCCTTCGAATAAAAATGTTATAGAAGGGTTCTAAGAATATCTTGGGTAAAGAAAAGAACAACTGCATCCATACTTCAAGAGCTGAATACTGAAGAAGGTTGGCTATTAAAGATGATAAAACAAAGAAACTTGATATATTTTGGTCACTTGAGACATCATGAGTTTGGAGAGAACAATGATGGAGGGGTATATGTGACATGTTGGGAGTTGGAAGCAGTACCCACTCTGACTTACCCCACAATGAAGTACAGCTATGAGGATGGGACTGATTTCATTTGGAGGGGATGGGTTCTTGGAAGCCAAAGTAACCCATAATAGCTCTGGAAATCTAGGGGTTTTCCCAGGAAAGTTAATTTCTTCCCTCCAAAATCTTCCTTCCCGAAAAGAGAAACTTAATTAGCTCGAGAGTCCCCCACCTATGATCATTTTCCCTTTTAGGTGAAATGGTCACAGGAATTAATAAAATGTAAAGTTCCCTTTTCTGAGTAACCTGGAACCTGGGAGATTACAATAGGACAGAATTTAGCTGTCTATTAGAGTTTACCCAGTCACCTGTAGTTCCAGATACTACCCTTATGTGGAGTAGTTACATTAACTAAACACATAGATAATAATGAAAAGTTTTGTCACACCACAATGGACTGACAGAAAAATGCAGGAACAGTTAATTTTGGTTTATTAATCAAATTAAAAAACCTGTGGAAGTAACCAGTGATGCATTATGACATATATGAAATACATCAAGACATTGAGATAATGTTCATATTCAACATTAGAAATAAGAACTCTCATGTTCAGAGATGACTTCAGTCATTTGGCCACTAAGCCCTCCCATCAGTTAGCCTGCTCTTGTTTCTGTAATAAATACCCCAGATGGTACTGGAACATTTCTCAAGGATTTGTAAAACAAATAGTCTAAACAGTCTCTACACACTGTATGAATCAGAGGAGTCCATGACTACTCTCTGTTCCTGAAAAGTTATTGATGGTTCTCACAAGTAAAAAAGAAAAGTTTCACTGAGTAAAATCAAAGTATAGCAGTGATGAAATGCTGCCAAACTTCTGCCATATTTGTAAGTAATTTGCATTTAGGTATAAACTTGATCCTAATGATCTTAGAACTGTTTCTACACTTCACCAGATCAATCATGAAACACAGATCCGGTTTGGGCACAGTTCAGTGGGGACTCATTTAATATTCTTGGTCCTGGCCACATATTCCTGTTGCACCTTTATATAACAGATCTGCTCTAGGTTGACAGCCATTGTACATTATTGGGCAATGTTCTGCACCTCTGGATCATGACAATCTGTGAACACCGTCATCCTCACCTGAGGTGGATAAACATGGTGAACACATTTATATCTAGCCACAGGATGATAATTCTCCAGTGGACAAGAATGAAAAGGGTTTACAGACATGAGGTACAGAAGGTAGCAGATTCAGGAAGTACCTACAAGTTAAGAGCTACAGTGGGTCTCCTTGTACAGGCATTAGACATCAGCAATTATATTGGGCAAGCTTTCTTTTACTGCACTTGTACATAGTGGCCTGTTGGCTGATGTTCTCACAGAGGACACAGACACAGTGACGGACAAGGCTAGAAAAGAATGATGGAGAGTAAATGATGAGATGTACCCAGCATATCTGATCCCTACACAGTAATGAAACAGAATAGGATGATTGTTCCTCTCATACATATTAACTCATGTTACCAATCAGTGCTGCCACCATTGTTTTAGTCTGCCTGGATACTTTCCTGTTTATACCCTCTCACCTCTTCTGTCATTTCCTTTACTTACTTCTTCTGACACTGGGGTGATATTTCCCCTTGACAGTTTAGAAGTGCTTATGCATGAAAGCATATTATGTCCTTTACTTACTTGGTCAAACAGGGGGATGGGTTCAGTAAACTACATTCCACATGTTACATCAAAGTAATAATGTAAAGAAACATACATTAAATATTTCACTCTAAAGTTAATATAAGTAACATATAATTGGTATGAATGTGGAGGTCTATGTGAAATGTTCCTTATGAGGATTTACACTGCCTCTCATTCAATAACACATATATATACAGAGTGAAAGAAAGATGAGACACCACATTGTACTCATTCTCTCAATCTAACACCATTCTTCTTTTATTCGTTCACTTGAGTGCCGGTGTTGGTCTGTTAGCCGGACTGTGATTCGGTCAGAGTGCTAAATGCTTGGTTGAATAAATCACAGCAGTATAAATGCTGGACCAGTCATGGATGCTAAACAGTTACACACACAATTCTGTCTTCACGCCACGAACATATAAGATAAGAGGTAGAGTCTTTCATTCCTCCTTCTCCCATTCGCGTGTGTTGGCGGTTCGCTGTGGATTGCAACCAAGGCGACACCCAGCACCAGATCATAGTTTATCTTGTACTAAACCTGCTCTGAACGCAGTCAGCAAGCCAGTGGGATTTAGACTCAAGAATAGGAAACAGTCTGGGCATAATTGAGCCTCTTTTCACAGCTTCAGACATAGTGATTGTACAGCAACTCTTCTGGAAACGAAAGATAGAGGGCGTCAGATATCTACATCAGCGCTGGCAGAGAGTAGCCATCTTGGGACTGGTTGAAAGTTGGTTTCTATCTTCCAATAGAAGAATAAATATATATATTCGTGCCGGAACTTAAACACACACACACTCTCATACTTAAAGCTTTACCTGACTCAGAAATAAACAAACTCAGGCATAATTTCGTCTGAAGCTTTCCTTCTGAATCAGGATGAGGGACTTACAGAGACCTAAAACACATCTAGATGCTTGGCCGGTCGCTCTGCAAGTGCCGAAATTTAGCGTCGCTGGACCCAGAATAATTCGCGGGCGACGCGATTATTCTAGGTTAACCAATGGACAGAACGGGCTTAGACCACATGATCTGTCCATCATTGGGTGTCACAGCTATTAATACTCTTGACGCCGCATTCCTAGCGTCCCAATTCTCTCTAGTGCAAACCTTTAGTGAGAAGTGTGTTTTGAAATTGTGATGTGCAGCAGTGAACAAGACGGAGTGCGCATCATGCGACAGTATATGCCTGGGAAGCGAGGAAGAGGAAGGCCCAAAGAGAAAATGGGGACATTGATGTGGCAAATGATCTCAGATGGGTGTATCAGACGTGGGCCATCTTGCTTGTGATCGAGACGTTTTTCCGGGAAGATTGGTATGGGAGTTGAGGTTCTGCATGGACATGCTACTGAATGAATGAATGAATGAATGAATTGAAATGAATGTACAGCCACATATTCTGCCAATAATGTTGTGAAATGTTAAACCACATATAGGAGAGGTATAATGTATGAGTCTATCACAGCATATTGAGGTGGGGTGACCAGCTGCCTTCATCATCTCCACCATCACATTTATTATAGACACATCCTAAAGAGATATTTGAATGTTCTTGAATGAAATAGTTTGGTGTACAAGTAAGGTATAGCCAGCATCAATATCATCATTTACTGTAATTACTTCCCTGAGAAACTTGGGACCATCACAGTTGCCGTGAATCAGACAATTTGTATTCTAAGAGGTCTTTATGTCACACCAATGTTTTGGTTGTAATTCATTTGTTTGTTTGTACAGAAAATGTGATTATTTATTGTGATGTGCCTTAAGGTTTGACATTTCTGATTTAGCCAGTCTGCTCTAACTGCCTTGTGTATGTTTACTATTCCCTTATTTTTTCCTATTTCATTGTCAGACTAGAAGTCTTATGGACAGTGCTTTTATGTGGGATAAAAAAAAATGTGTTTTTCATTGCTTCTGATATTCCTCTAATCCATTGCTTGTAGGATAAGATTCTTTCTCTTGTTTCATTTGCTCCATTTCCCCAGTATCTAAATGTTAGTGCTATATCCAGGGAGTTTTATTCTTATTTCCCCCATTAATAAGTACATTGGCAGTCTGCTTACGGCTTGATTATTTGCTTTTTGCTGACTACAATATTTATGAAGCATTAACCAGCAAATAAAACTGCTACTTCCTGTTATGTCTCTCTCTTCCATCTTCCCCCTTCCTCTCCCTTCCCCCTTCTTCCTTTATCTCTTTTCTCTCCCTGTCTGTATATGTGTGAATGTATTCGAGGAGGGAGGAGAAACAACACATTCTGTGAATGCACTGTTGATGGATGTATTGCATTCAAGCAAAGCCCTTTGTGTTTCAAAAGGGAAATTGTGGACCTGTGCAGAGAGGCCTCGGTGAACCACCTCTGCAATCATCATAATGTTATCTTTGTCTGTCTCCCACAGGTACTTTCACCGTGGACATCACTGTCGTTGGCAACGGACCTCAGGGCAAGGACCATCATGTGGACATCGGCATGACAGACTTTATCATGACCATCTCTCCTTCAACATCCGCCTGCTGTCAGCCATAGCAGCTGGCTTGTCTCCCCCCCTGTAAGATTGTATGAGATGATTGCACAAGAATATAACATACATGAATGGTAGTGCCCCCTTAAGATTGCAGGTTGTTTCTAATGTGTCCTATTTTCATGATTTGGCAAAAGAATGTTTACATTTCTGTCTGATGCTTGTGGCAAATTTAATTTGTCTTTCTCTTAAATATTTAAACAGTCATTTTTTCTGACAATGTTAACATTTGTTTGTAAAACCACAGTTCTATGATGTCGAAGATTTGTGACCTGTGTTCTGTTGCTGAAAAATGCATAGGCACTTGTTAAAATTAGTTGTATGTGACTTGTGAAAGTTTCATTGTCAACTTGTAATGACACAGACATATTGTGTAAGATGGACTGAACTTGCATCATTGACTTGATTGTTCCACAGAAAAACCCACCAAGCCCAAGCCTGAAATGGTTGGCAGCATCGACCTGAAAGTGAAGTTGGATAAGCCAGAAATATACTTGATAGAAAACCAGATGAACACTCAGACAGACAGCCTCATTGTTGACGTGAGTGGTACTTTGATTGGGTATTTACTGACATGATATGCCAGGGAGTGCATTTGATTGGGTATTTACTGACATGGTACGCCAGGGAATGCATACTCATTGTCTCAGTAGTACAATGTAATTTATCTGTTGATTATCTATCCTCCTATCAGCCATGACTTTTGGTCCATACAAGACCGTGTCCAGGCTCAATCCCAGTAGTGGCAGGATCTTTCTCTCAGCCTGTTAGTCGACCCAGCCTCACAAAATGTGAGTTTCATTTTCAGATATTTTCTGGGAGCAGGAAAGGAAACATGGTGACCTCATTATGCCTACAGTTGTGTGAAGGCCTAGAATACAAGAAGGCCTAACACCTCACACTGCAGGGGCTATGGGGCAACTTTGACCTTTGCCATTAAGCATTGAGATGAAATTGTTAATCTTGAACCAAATGTGTGAATCCAGCTAGCTCTGTGTTAAGGGTTTCTATGATTGCAGGCACAAAGCTGCAGCATATTGTGTTTTCTTTCTCACAAGGTGTCGGAACCACTTATGTGTGTGCTGTCTATTTAGTTAATGCAATGTCAGTACCTATCATTTGTCTAATGTCATCACTTCTAATTGTATCTGCTCTAGTCAAACCTACAGCTCTCTCCCTCAAGCCCTTTCATGTACATGACTGTTGTAAAGACGCTGACTGCAGCAAACTGTATAAATGTAACAAACAGTATAAAATGTAACAAACAGTATAAAATGTAACAAACAGTATAAAATGTAACAAACAGGGTAGCTTGAGCTCCCACTAGGGCAACACAAATACACACATGCTACATTCTATTCTTCAAAAAAGTCAGATTGTATCCCATTACTGTTCTATCCTGTCAAAGTCTTAACACAACTGGCACAGACTTTCTCATATATTGAATTGATTAATCTAGCTCTAAGGCTAACCTAGACTAAACACCTTTTTTCAATCAGTTGGTTATCATTATTATCATCATTATGATGTAGGAGACCCCGTGCAGAACACTGCTCTCAACATAGCCCGCTGGAAACACTTGTTGCTTTACAAGGTCCCTGCCGCTGGCATTCTCACGTTCATGCTTTTTTAATATCCTGTCTAAGTTTATGTTGATCGACCCTTACCTCTTCTTCCATGAACCATGCCTTTGATTACTGTGTTGTTGTACATGATCAAAGCATTTCAGTTTATGAGACATTATTCTGTTTATGAGCCAGTTGACTTCCATGTTCAGATCTGAGTTTCAGTATTTGTCTCATTTTGATCAACAGTATTTAAAAATTGTTCTGTCAGATTTAAATTCAGAATCCTCAATTTTCTTCTTTAGTGATTGCAACTGTGCATGTAACCTCTGCATTCATATGACCAGTCTTCTTCTGAACACTTCCCAGTGATGTTAACCAAAACAAACATGTCCTGAAGCAGGAATCTGCTAGCGGTCTGTGATGTGATAGGGCCCCATATTTTTGTCCACACAGAGCAAAAAGTGGCCAGTCTTACCCTCACTGTTGAGATGGTGAACACACACGTCATAGCCTCATCTGACCAGTCTCAGACATTATCAGCATAGTTCCCTATCAACTATGATAATGCGCCCGCTAATAAAGGTATAGGGGATTTCATTGGACAAAGGCAGAGGAAGGAAACTGGTCTCTGCACCTCATACAGCTGTGACCTAATGTGCATTAAGTACTAGAACTTTATACCCTGTTGCATTATTTGTCTTAATCTTATTTGCTTTACATGTACCAGTTTATTCTTCTTCATCATAATCATCATTGTGTGCTATGCTGACAAGCAAATGCTGTTTTTGATTTGCCATCTCACATGATCACCAGAGTCTTCGAATGGATCTGTGTTCTTTTTCCAGTTATGCCATGTGGCCAAACTATCTAGGTGTGTCTCTTTGTCTTCTTCTTGCTCCTTTCACATCATGATGTCTTCTATTGAAGCCTGCAGCTTTTACCACTCAAGCATTAATGTAGATGTCATTTGGACAGACAGTTGTCACTGTGTTTTCAGGCTTATTTCTTCTGATAACATTTCCAAAAAGCTATGTCTGCATTATTTTTGCCAGTTTTTTCAGACCTATCTATTTATAATTTTTCTACTCTTTACACCCACTTCCTAGCTTGTGCAGGAGTGGCCTGTGGCGAACGAAATGCCCAATACATGGAAGTGAGGAATTAAAGCAGCCATGTGCAGGACATGGTGATTCCTTGGGTGAGCCCAGTACCAGAGCGCTATGTGTCGGCTCTGCAGTTATGGAAGCCTCCTTGGATGGCGGAAAATGCCTTCCCTTGAGGACTGACCATGAAGTCTTTGACCGTTCTAACTTGACCAGCTGGGATGTGGACGGCGCCACAACAGTGAGAGTCCCCCAGGAATGCTAACCTGATTAAAAATGCACGCTAAAGTCGGATGTGTTGTTGGCCTAAGGGTCTCGGCCCAAGGTTGCCTAACGAGACACACTGCAATTACATCAGAAAAAACTCTCCAGATGAACGCAGAAGAAGAATAAAACACCCACTGATTAATAGACATTATTAAACTAGAAAAACCATACATGCAGCATCGTTTTGTTTTCCTTATAACTATTCATATTTTTCATGTTGTTAAATGTTGGTAATTTTAAACTCACTTTAGATGGCGCTGCTGCTCCGCTTGCGGATGACTGCAGATGTTTTAAGTGTGAATGGAGGAATCCATGGCCTCAGCTTAGTTTCCTGTGTCTTTGGAAGAGATGACACAAAGCAAAATGTGAGTGTTGTAGTTAGACTCTGGTAGTGTGTGTGGAGGTGAGACCTGACTAAATCATGTTTGTTGTAACTTCATGTTGTTGGAGTTGGGGTGTCACCATGGTTGGGCAGATAAACACCTATCTGTTACCATGGAGGTTCTGAGTTCCCTTCCCCATATTGCTTCGTGAGTGCCAGGTTCAAACGGGCGAAAACTGCATGTGTAATTAGGTCAAACATTAAAAAAAACTTACCATTAGGTACGACAACATCACCATGGTAGAAGAGGAAAGAATAGAAGACAGTGATTGATGCTTGTATATGTTTAACTTTCAGTGATCAATAAGCTATTCATTCAGGTAGTTTGGAGAGTGATTTCTCCATCAAATAGAAATGCAGCAAGTGATAGAAAGTAACTCTGAAGACAATGATACCATCATGCACACCAATGGCTGTCCTCCATAGTAAGAAATCAAGAATATAGATTCTCAGCCACTGCCAGCATCCACACCCTTCAACTTGTGCTGGGATAGGCCAAGCACTTATGGTTATATTCCTAATCCAGTGAACATAAATTCTTCATCATAAATTGAACCATTTGTAGATGGACAGATCACTGGAGACCACATGACACAGATGTAATAACTATATTCCTGTATGAGAATGGAGACAAAGGCAGTCATTGCAGCTCTTTGAAGGTTATCTGAGACCCGCTACATCTGAGTCACCACTGTGTCTGATTGTATCTATACTTCAGAAGGTCCATCTCAGGCGGTTATGGTACTAGAAATTAAGTTATACATATATATAACTGTAGGGCTAGTTATAACTAGGACATGTTTTTGGAAGTGAAGGTGGCAGCATGATATTGACCTCCTCACACCTGGAATGCTGACTGGTCTACCAAATATGGGTCTAGCACCATATGCCCAATATATATGAAGGTGTGTACGAGGAAACTTGACTTGTTTGCTTACTATACGTGTATGTGATCTTGTACAGACCAGAGGTTGATTCACAGCCAGGGTCATGCACGGTTTCAAGGCCAGGAGTCAGTTGATATACTGGCTTCAAGGGCACCAATTGTTTGGGCACCGTGGATGGACAAAAAACTAATAACATGCAAATAATTGACACAGAGGTGAAAGAATGTACATTCATAGCCCATGCGCTGTGGTAACAGTCCTGCATCTCTGCATGCTAACATCTGGTGAGAGAGACAGAGCACCAACTGGTGTACTCTGAGTGCAGTGGCATTGATTATAGTTCATGAATCTCTGTCATAATGTAAAGTCAAGCTGAACAGCGCATAAATGCCTTCGAATAAAAATGTTATAGAAGGGTTCTAAGAATATCTTGGGTAAAGAAAAGAACAACTGCATCCATACTTCAAGAGCTGAATACTGAAGAAGGTTGGCTATTAAAGATGATAAAACAAAGAAACTTGATATATTTTGGTCACTTGAGACATCATGAGTTTGGAGAGAACAATGATGGAGGGGTATATGTGACATGTTGGGAGTTGGAAGCAGTACCCACTCTGACTTACCCCACAATGAAGTACAGCTATGAGGATGGGACTGATTTCATTTGGAGGGGATGGGTTCTTGGAAGCCAAAGTAACCCATAATAGCTCTGGAAATCTAGGGGTTTTCCCAGGAAAGTTAATTTCTTCCCTCCAAAATCTTCCTTCCCGAAAAGAGAAACTTAATTAGCTCGAGAGTCCCCCACCTATGATCATTTTCCCTTTTAGGTGAAATGGTCACAGGAATTAATAAAATGTAAAGTTCCCTTTTCTGAGTAACCTGGAACCTGGGAGATTACAATAGGACAGAATTTAGCTGTCTATTAGAGTTTACCCAGTCACCTGTAGTTCCAGATACTACCCTTATGTGGAGTAGTTACATTAACTAAACACATAGATAATAATGAAAAGTTTTGTCACACCACAATGGACTGACAGAAAAATGCAGGAACAGTTAATTTTGGTTTATTAATCAAATTAAAAAAACCTGTGGAAGTAACCAGTGATGCATTATGACATATATGAAATACATCAAGACATTGAGATAATGTTCATATTCAACATTAGAAATAAGAACTCTCATGTTCAGAGATGACTTCAGTCATTTGGCCACTAAGCCCTCCCATCAGTTAGCCTGCTCTTGTTTCTGTAATAAATACCCCAGATGGTACTGGAACATTTCTCAAGGATTTGTAAAACAAATAGTCTAAACAGTCTCTACACACTGTATGAATCAGAGGAGTCCATGACTACTCTCTGTTCCTGAAAAGTTATTGATGTTCTCACAAGTAAAAAAGAAAAGTTTCACTGAGTAAAATCAAGTATAGCAGTGATGAAATGCTGCCAAACTTCTGCCATATTTGTAAGTAAATTTGCATTTAGGTATAAACTTGATCCTAATGATCTTAGAACTGGTTTCTACACTTCACCAGATCAATCATGAAACACAGATCCGGTTTGGGCACAGTTCAGTGGGGACTCATTTAATATTCTTGGTCCTGGCCACATATTCCTGTTGCACCTTTATATAACAGATCTGCTCTAGGTTGACAGCCATTGTACATTATTGGGCAATGTTCTGCACCTCTGGATCATGACAATCTGTGAACACCGTCATCCTCACCTGAGGTGGATAAACATGGTGAACACATTTATATCTAGCCACAGGATGATAATTCTCCAGTGGACAAGAATGAAAAGGGTTTACAGACATGAGGTACAGAAGGTAGCAGATTCAGGAAGTACCTACAAGTTAAGAGAGGGTCTCCTTGTACAGGCATTAGACATCAGCAATTATATTGGGCAAGCTTTCTTTTACTGCACTTGTACATAGTGGCCTGTTGGCTGATGTTCTCACAGAGGACACAGACACAGTGACGGACAAGGCTAGAAAAGAATGATGGAGAGTAAATGATGAGATGTACCCAGCATATCTGATCCCTACACAGTAATGAAACAGAATAGGATGATTGTTCCTCTCATACATATTAACTCATGTTACCAATCAGTGCTGCCACCATTGTTTTAGTCTGCCTGGATACTTTCCTGTTTATACCCTCTCACCTCTTCTGTCATTTCCTTTACTTACTTCTTCTGACACTGGGGTGATATTTCCCCTTGACAGTTTAGAAGTGCTTATGCATGAAAGCATATTATGTCCTTTACTTACTTGGTCAAACAGGGGGATGGGTTCCGTAAACTACATTCCACATGTTACATCAAAGTAATAATGTAAAGAAACATACATTAAATATTTCACTCTAAAGTTAATATAAGTAACATATAATTGGTATGAATGTGGAGGTCTATGTGAAATGTTCCTTATGAGGATTTACACTGCCTCTCATTCAATAACACATATATATACAGAGTGAAAGAAAGATGAGACACCACATTGTACTCATTCTCTCAAACTAACACCATTCTTCTTTTCTCCGTTCACTTGAGTGCCGGTGTTGGTCTGTTAGCCGGACTGTGATTCGGTCAGAGTGCTAAATGCTTGGTTGAATAAATCACAGCAGTATAAATGCTGGACCAGTCATGGATGCTAAACAGTTACACACACATTCTGTCTTCACGCCACGAACATATAAGATAAGAGGTAGAGTCTTTCATTCCTCCTTCTCCCATTCGCGTGTGTTGGCGGTTCGCTGTGGATTGCAACCAAGGCGACACCCAGCACCAGATCATAGTTTATCTTGTACTAAACCTGCTCTGAACGCAGTCAGCAAGCCAGTGGGATTTAGACTCAAGAATAGGAAACAGTCTGGGCATAATTGAGCCTCTTTTCACAGCTTCAGACATAGTGATTGTACAGCAACTCTTCTGGAAACGAAAGATAGAGGGCGTCAGATATCTACATCAGCGCTGGCAGAGAGTAGCCATCTTGGGACTGGTTGAAAGTTGGTTTCTATCTTCCAATAGAAGAATAAATATATATATTCGTGCCGGAACTTAAACACACACACACTCTCATACTTAAAGCTTTACCTGACTCAGAAATAAACAAACTCAGGCATAATTTCGTCTGAAGCTTTCCTTCTGAATCAGGATGAGGGACTTACAGAGACCTAATACACATCTAGATGCTTGGCCGGTCGCTCTGCAAGTGCCGAAATTTAGCGTCGCTGGACCCAGAATAATTCGCGGGCGACGCGATTATTCTAGGTTAACCAATGGACAGAACGGGCTTAGACCACATGATCTGTCCATCATTGGGTGTCACAGCTATTAATACTCTTGACGCCGCATTCCTAGCGTCCCAATTCTCTCTAGTGCAAACCTTTAGTGAGAAGTGTGTTTTGAAATTGTGATGTGCAGCAGTGAACAAGACGGAGTGCGCATCATGCGACAGTATATGCCTGGGAAGAGAGGAAGAGGAAGGCCAAAGAGAAAATGGGTACATGATGTGGCAAATGATCTCCAGATGGGTGTATCAGACGTGGGCCATCTTGCTTGTGATCGAGACGTTTTCCGGAAGATTGTTATGGGAGTGAGGTTCTGCATGGACATGCTACTGAATGAATGAATGAATGAATGAATTGAAATGAATGTACAGCCACATATTCTGCCATAATGTTGTGAAATGTTAAACCACATATAGGAGAGGTATAATGTATGAGTCTATCACAGCATATTGAGGTGGGGTGACCAGCTGCCTTCATCATCTCCACCATCACATTTATTATAGACACATCCTAAAGAGATATTTGAATGTTCTTGAATGAAATAGTTGGTGTACAAGTAAGGTATAGCCAGCATCAATATCATCATTTACTGTAATTACTTCCCTGAGAAACTTGGGACCATCACAGTTGCCGTGAATCAGACAATTTGTATTCTAAGAGGTCTTTATGTCACACCAATGTTTTGGTTGTAATTCATTTGTTTGTTTGTACAGAAAATGTGATTATTTATTGTGATGTGCCTTAAGGTTTGACATTTCTGATTTAGCCAGTCTGCTCTAACTGCCTTGTGTATGTTTACTATTCCCTTATTTTTTCCTATTTCATTGTCAGACTAGAAGTCTTATGGACAGTGCTTTTATGTGGGATAAAAACAATGTGTTGTTCATTGCTTCTGATATTCCTCTAATCCATTGCTTGTAGGATAAGATTCTTTCTCTTGTTTCATTTGCTCCATTTCCCCAGTATCTAAATGTTAGTGCTATATCCAGGGAGTTTTATTCTTATTTCCCCCATTAATAAGTACATTGGCAGTCTGCTTACGGCTTGATTATTTGCTTTTTGCTGACTACAATATTTATGAAGCATTAACCAGCAAATAAAACTGCTACTTCCTGTTATGTCTCTCTCTTCCAATCTTCCCCCTTCCTCTCCCTTCCCCCTTCTTCCTTTATCTCTTTTCTCTCCCTGTCTGTATATGTGTGAATGTATTCGAGGAGGGAGGAGAAACAACACATTCTGTGAATGCACTGTTGATGGATGTATTGCATTCAAGCAAAGCCCTTTGTGTTTCAAAGGCAAATTGTGGACCTGTGCAGAGAGGCCTCGGTGAACCACCTCTGCAATCATCATAATGTTATCTTTGTCTGTCTCCCACCAGGTACTTTCACCGGTGGACATCACTGTCGTTGGCAACGGACCTCAGGGCAAGGACCATCATGTGGACATCGGCATGACAGACTTTATCATGACCATCTCTCCTTCAACCATCCGCCTGCTGTCAGCCATAGCAGCTGGCTTGTCTCCCCCTCCTGTAAGATTGTATGAGATGATTGCACAAGAATATAACATACATGAATGGTAGTGCAGTTACAGACCAAGGGGTGATTGAAAGCTGCAGATTGTTAATAGATTTAATGCCAAATAAAAAGTAGATTTGGACCTAACAAAAATTGATGGTGGAAAATGGGAAGTAGGGGTGTCTGACAGTTATGACTTATAAGTTGTTAATATAGTGGCAGCCATATTGTATTATAAACCAATGACTACATTTTGGCTATACATAAGCCCATGCCAGATACCAGAAGTCACTTAAAACATTTAATCACCCCTTGGCATTTAATCAGTTAATAATCTATTGAAATAGCTCTACTGCAATTGTAAAACTGCAGGCTGTTAATAATTGTGAATGGCAAGATGTGAATGATTGTAAAGCTGCACACTATGAAAGATTGTAAAGCTCCAGACTGAAAGATTGTAAAGCTCCAGACTGAAAGATTGTAAAACTAAAAAGTTAGTAGCATGTCCTTTACATGTTGGCTGCTTGTGATTTACTGGGCAGTGTTTATGTTCAGTAGTTTGCCATTGCTTTCTGAACGATAGATGCATATACCATCAAAATTAATGCAAAGTGGGCTTCTTCCAAATATCTACGGCTGATTTCAAACCCTTAACTCGGTATATCAGGGAATTGTGAAATGTGCTCAAGGCCCCTAAACCACAGTGCAGGCTGTAAAACTAAGTCAAAAGTGAAATGAAGTAACAGACTATATATGTTGTAAAACAGCTAGTCTTAAATGGTTGTAACATTGCATGTCATGCTTGATTGTAAAACAACAAATCTGTATGAATGTGAAGTAGCAGACAATAGATAGTTGTAAAACAGCAAGTGTTGAACGACTGTAAATCAGCATGCCATCAGTGGCTTCAAGTGTTGTTTTGTTAAATAAACTCACCAGGAAACAGAGTCAATTGCAACCAAGCTGAAGGACTACTCCAACATTTGGAGCAGGAGGCAATTGGAGGAGTGCAAGTATTGGTTCACACAGTCAGGTGAGTGCATGTTTAGCTAATCATCATTTTTTGACATGCCCTGCATTGCCAATCACACCTCCTTCGCCTTCTACTCTTACACTTAATTCTCTTTAATCCCACTATTCTTTTACTTCCACTTTCTTTTTCTTTACCACCCACTCCTTTTTCTTTCCCTTCATTGCATTCTCCTCCTTCATTGTTCCTCAGATTTTATAATTCTAATTCCTGTTTTTTGTCTAGTAATCATCTTTTTTAACTGTGTTGCTCTCATATTTGTTTTCTCTCTTAATCCTTTTCCTCCTTAGCAACATTCTCAGATGAAATCATGAATTCTTCCTTTTCTAGAAGTTAGTTGGGGCACCACATTGGAACTGGCAAGTGTTTTGGTCAATATAAGACCTGGCAGAGCTTAGTTGTCTTCAGGCAACCAAAGCTCTATTTGCCTGGAACCTCTCATTTCCAGTTTTATGTGTACACCACATGGAAGTCACAATAACTTGTGGGACACTGGCAGGCTATTAATTTTTACACCAACAAGGAGCTGACCAATCCTGACACTGCTGACTGCAGTGCCAGGTGCCACCACACCTAGCAAACCAAAATCATAAATACTGGCAATGAAACTTGGTTATCTCATGTCATTCACATCATTTTTAATCGCGTTACACAAAATGACAAAATCTTTTAAATAGCAATTCTTTGTTTATTTATGTTCATTATGTTTGACAGAAACAGTTCAGTATTTATAACAAACAGTTTAGAAGGGCCTTGAAAATGTTCACTGCAAATGATGATGTGGTGATAATACTGTGCCATCATCATCCTCATTCATAATCATGTACCTTGTCTGTTAACATAAGTGATCAAGTTTCCCCACAGCTTCTGTTGTCTAGCAGTATGCTTCAATTCATACGCTGATATTTTTCCATGTCATGATGCAGAACTGTACAAAAGCTGTCCTTGCTGCCTTCATCAATCTGTATTTGTTACTTAATCTTCTAGTTTACTTTCTCCTTTTCATTATATGTTCGAATAATGTTGCCTGTTGTAAACTAAGAATATTATCTGTTATCTCTAACTGAAACAATGTAGATGTGTCTGGCTTATGTAAGTAATGAGTGGTATAATATCATACTAGAAGTGATAGTTATTCAGTTTTTATACCATCAACCTTGCAACCCAAGTTTCACTGACAATTCTTCACTAATTATTTATAAAAGAAATGGTAAATGTCCAGTGAGTGAAGGATATTCGTCTATGTTCAGCAAATACTACGCAGGAATAATATGTATATGTACTATCATCTATATTATATGTTACAGGGAGACTGTTACGTCCAGAAGGTAAGACTGGAAAAAAGGAAAACTAACTTGGTGATGAAATGCTAGTGACTTGTACATTCACAAATTAATTCTTTATGTTCCCCAGAAACTATGGGCTGTAATAGTTGTATTCCTTGCTTCTTCTCAAAGTCTGCTTGATCTCCTTGTGGGCTCCAGGTTCTGCACTTGCTTGTTCTCTTTTAATAATGTAAACTTTCTTGCTTATTGCCTATTTATATTGGCTATCATTGGAGTAAATTCCAGTTGTTTGCTGTTTCTTCTGGCTTTCTGATCCAGAGAATTAGGTGGTGGAATTTGTTAAGCATCGGAAGTTTCAGTATGAGCCTTTCTGAACACACAGTGTTTATTCTTTGTCCTGAGAATAATGTTGGTTGCATTGTGTCAATTTACAACAAAGTTGCAACATTTACCCCTTTCAATCCACGCTTGATGTGATAACAGCCCATGTCAGAAATGATGACATCAGTCAGCAAGTGGACACAATGTGAGCAATGGGTGTTTATCAAAAGACAGTGTGATTATGTAACAGGACTGTTCCTAAGGAGCATACTCCAAAAAGCTTTGCGATTTAGATAGAGTGGAGACAGCAAGAGGCACATCTGCAAATGATGGATCACCAGAATGGTTGAGGTAATGTCAGCTCTTTTCCACACAATTGTTGCTTTTAAAAAAAGAGATCTCTGGTACCGATATTACAAGGCAGAATGTGCCCCAATTCAGTATGAAGTTGAAAATCTTACCCAACTGACGATTGAGCCTGAACTGCAGTTTTGATAAGCTAACACACTGTCCTTTAGGCCACCATTTCTTCTTGGAGGTAATCTATAGTTCTGCAGAAATTGAAGGGTATTAATGCAAATCTGACTGCATTCATTCGCAGACCATGATTTTCTTGCCTTCACTCTGTGCATGAACAATCATTTTACATCTTAGTGTCTGTTGTAATTCTTTAACTGCCATTAGAGGTTATGTGTAGGGGATGCCTGACCTCTGTTTATCAGATGTTGATGTCTGTGTATCAAACACTCTATGTGCCAGGACTAGTTCTGACATTCCTCTGTAGGCAATGTTTCATCTCATCTCATCATGTTCCTCTTGTACCTTGCGGTGTCGAGGTGAAGTATAAACAGCGGGAGAGTGCCTGGCAATGTTTGTCACAAATATTTTCCTGGATAAGGTTGTCAGCCCTTTCTTACCTGGATGAAGAGGTTGTGGACCTGATCCATCTCTTGAAGGTGTAGCTGTACAAATATATACACTAACACCGTTGTGAATCATGAACACCTAACTGCTTGCCAGTGCTGTCAGAATATATGCTCATTGGCAGATTTGTAGAACATTTCCTTACTAACAATTGGCTTGAACATATTTACTAAATCATTAAAACCATTAACCAAACTGATAAACAATATGTACCCCACAACTGCACTATATGTGTAACATGTTAGTTAATTTCCATAGTATCATTTGTTCCCTTGCAGCATGTTTATATGAATTCTTCACAAAAGCCTGTTTGATAAGTTTATCTATAGTATCTACAACGCTCACACAAAGTTCTTTTGCATTGTTCTGTTTATTATACTAGCTTAACTGACATTCATACTAAAATGTATTAACTTTAGGCATGCTTGGATAAGTTCTTTGTATAAATAATAACTATGCTTTCATATACTTAAGTTGTTCATAGTTTAGTCTGGTCTGTGTTCTCGTGTTGTATAGAACATGTTGCATAGAACAATCTAGACAAAGATTATTCATGCTATTTCTTCTAAGGAGGAAGCATTACTTTGATCATTTTTCTTTTTTTTTTACATAAGTAATTCAGCAAGCCACACTAAATACTGATTTCCTGGTTATATGTAAAGTCAAGAGAATGGTGAAGAGCTTAGTTAAACCCAGAAAAGACTGCATGACTTCTACCAAAATTGGAGACTGAAAATAAACTGATGAAGACAATCTACACCACATTTATACAGAACCTCAAAGTTGCTAGGCAAAATACAAATCTCAATTGGGTAAATATCAGCTGTTAAAAGAAGCAACCTCTACTTTAAACAACACATCACTGCCTGAACGCTGGTTCTATCTGTTCTTGGTTACCTCTGCTCAGTTATAGAATATGTCTCGCTGACAACTTGCTCAAACAAATATTTATAATCTCTTGACAGTACAAAACAGTGGTTTATGGTTCATCAGTGGACCAGTGAGATAAAACCAACAACAGCAGTTGAAATTCATACAGATTTAGAACCTCTTGAAATTCAGAGAGATAAAGCTGGCTTAGAAACCTACGAAAGATGCAGAGGAATAAGCTGAAACTGTACTAATAGAAAGGAGCTAGTGTGTGGTAGTGGCTATCCACTTGTCTACTGGTCCAGTGGTAATTGGTTCAAATCTGCTTAGTGGATTTTGTAAAAATTGGACAGGCTCCCAGCTTGGCCCAGTCTAAAATAGGTACCAGGAAATGTCTGTAGAAGTGAAGGTATAATACTGACCAGATGACCCCTGGAGTGCTGATTGGTCAAGATAAATATGGGTCAAGCACTCTGTCAGATGTGCCTTAAGCATGCAAAAGGGCCCCTTTCCTTTCTTACTGTCTTGCTATCCTAAAATATACAACTGGTTGGCACCAGTAGCAAGTGAATCGGTACAACTATCTCAGAACAGTCATAACATCTGATGGGAGATGCCTTGAAGAGATTAGAACAAGAAATTGCCATTGTGAAGGTAGCCTTTTGCAAGATGAAAAACATACTGACCAATAAAAAGATATCAATTGAAATGAGAAAAAGTGTTGAAGTGCTACATAGAATCTGTACTTTTGTATGGATGTGAAGCGTGGACAATGAGCAGTCAAGCTGAAAAACAGCTGACGGCTGTGGAAATGTGGTTTCTGAGGAAAATGCAAAGAATATTATGGACAGACAGAAAAACCAATGAACTAGTCCATCAAGAAATAAATGAAGATCGTAAACTGATTAGAGTCATTAGACGTAAACAGTCAAAATTATTTGGGCATGTTATGAGAAGAAATGACTTGGAGAACTTGGTGACGACTGGCAAGATCGAAGGGAAGAGACCAAGGGAAAGATGAGAAGTAAATACCTGGATGACATGGCCACGTAGCATGGTCGAGACAGGAACACGGAGCTGATCCACAACTCTGGTGATCGAGTGAGATGGCAGAACATGACCACCCACACTTATCGGCATGGCACATGATGGATGGATGGCACCAGTACATATAATGAAACAATTTGTACTACAACGTATTAGTGAAATCAAAGAAATACTACCTCCTGGAAAGAAACATCAAGAGTGAGTCATTTGCCTTCACATGTTTGCCTTGAAGCACCTGACATCCTTACTAGATTAATCGAACAGACAAAAATGCCACCCCCGTCAGACTTCACTGTCCATCTCATGAAACCATTGACTCTTATCTAGAAGAATGGACACATGCATAAACAGATATTTTTACTGTTAGCACCACTATCAAAGCAGGCTGTGGAGTTTACTTACAGTACCCAGATGGTTTGATAGAGGAACTCTTTGAAGCATGTGGAGAGGTGTGCTCAGATTATGAAGCAAAAATCAGTGCCCTAGAGACAGCATTATAACACCTGGAGACTGTTTTAGAGGCTTTCCCTTGCTGGGCCCTCAACATCATTATCTTCACTGACTCATTGCCTACTCTGCTGGATATAGAAAGAAAAAGTAGCTGAACAATGCTGAACTTTAGCATGATAGCTCTAACTACAAACCAGCCACACATAAGAAATCTAGGATAATTACGCATTTGATTCCTGATCACCAGGAAGCAAGTATACAAATATGCTAGGTTTGGACCCAGAAGACAGCATAACCTAATGATAAGAAAGGTCATTTTCAGATTTCGAGCACAACACGCATCACTTAACATGCATCTAAACAGACTTCAACTCATCTCACTCCTGAATGTCAGCTTTGTACATATCCTTGCAAAAATTGAACAGCACCTCTGTGTCTCTTTGTGTGTCCAGCTCCTACAAATATCAGGATATTGTTACTTTCATTAAAGCCAGATAAATGGAAAACTATATGGAAGAAAGTCATAGTTGTTGAAAACTTGCATTTATCATTAAATAGCATTAGGCCAATGGGTGGAATTCCAGGCACAGGGTGGCTGGGTCTATAACGGCTACAAAAAGCATGTTGAAACTGTCATTTTTCATCTATTATGGGGTATGATCAGTTGTGAGTTATGATGATTATTTGTGAGGGATAATGATTAGTTGTTGGGTTCAGTACGATTAATTTATGGCTTGTTGTGATCAGTTGTGAGTTTTGATGATTATTTGTGAGGGATAATGATTAGTTGTTGGGTTCTACGATTAATTTATGGCTTATAGTGATCAGTTGTGAGTTATGATGATTATTTGTGAGGGATAATGATTAGTTTTTGGGTTCAGTACAATTAATTTATGGCTTATTGTGATCAGTTGTGAGTTTTGATGATTATTTGTGAGGGATAATGATTAGTTGTTGGGTTCTACTGATTAATTTATGGCTTATAGTGATCAGTTGTGAGTTATGATGATTATTTGTGAGGGATAATGATTAGTTGTTGGGTTCTATGATTAATTTATGGCTTATAGTGATCAGTTGTGAGTTATGATGATTATTTGTGAGGGATGATGATTAGTTTTTAGGTTCTACAATTAATTTATGGCTTATTGTGATCAGTTGTGAGAGATTGTGGTTCGTTGTGAGTAATTATGATTAGTATTAAGTTACTACAATCAGTTGTGAATTACTGTGATGAGATTTGAAGTGTTTTGGTTAGCTGTAAGGTCCTGTAATCAGAAAGTGACTGTCTCTTTGTGAGATGAGACAGTAGTTGATGAAAGAAGTAGCCCAAAAGTGCTGTCATTAGGTTACTCATGGGCAGTTTACAGGAAGCTCAACATGAGAGGCTGGTAATGATGTTTGCACAGTCCATGTGCTATATACAAACTTCATGCATTTCCCATCATTGTCATTAATCTAGAATGATCACTTGTGGGTTTGTGCTGATTGCATTCATGTTTTTTAAGTGCAGTTATATCACAGTGCAGGCAATATTCATAATTGTGTTCTTAGGGATTTCACTATTCCCGATGTACCAAATTGAGGTTTCGGAATCAGCCGCAAGCAGGTTGGAAGAAGTTCACTTTGTGTTGATTTTGATGGTATGAGACATTGTTCAGAAAGCTATGGCAGACTACTGAATGACACACTGTCTAGTAAATCACACACAGCCAACAAATCCCGGGGTTAATCGCAGCGACTTAAAAACCTTAGTAAATTATAGGGCTCCTTTGCAATGTGAGTTGACTTTAATAGGAGTTATTTGTCTTTTTATCTTTTACATGAATCTACAGTGATTGACATAGGGTCTTCAGTGGATGAGAAATCATTTCTACAGGATCCTTCAGCATCCCCATCCAGGGGAGAACTGGTAAACTTGTTTTCTCTATTTCTTAATTAAAATTATGTATCTACTTGTAAATTGTGACTATGCTTTTGTAAATTGTGACTATGCTTTTGTAAATTGTGACTATGCTTTGTAAATTGTGACTATGCTTTTGTAGCTTAGTTGACCCACTCTGGCATATTGTAATATCTTCCACCTGTGAAATGTTTTCATCTATTAGATTTTGTCAATTAAATTGCCTGTTTTTCGTTTGTGCGATTCCACTGCTAGAGAAAGGCATATATATACTTGTATACTGTGTCTGTGTTATAGTAGCGAGTTTTGGTAATCCAGTGTCCATGTATGCGTGTGTTTATCATCTTTAAAGCATATTGTTGCATTGTCCATCTTTACATCTCAAAGACTAACGAATGCAGGGGATAAATTGCAAATATGTTTTTCTTGGTAATACCTTTCAGCTTCATTTTTGGTAAAACATATATTTGTGTTGTTACATTTCTTCCAGTATGGGAAAGAAGGTGTTTCTGTTTTTAATCTTTTCCCTCCGAGAATATGTAGGTATATTTGTGTTGTCTAACTTTATAACTCTCTCTCTCTCTCTCTCTCTCTCTCTCTCTCTCTCTCTCTCTCTCTCTCTCTCTCTCTCTCTCTCTCTCTCTCTCTCTCTCTCTGTCTGTCTGTCTGTCTGTCTGTCTGTCTGTCTGTGTCTCTCTCTCTCTCTCTCTCTCTCTCTCTCTCTCTCTCTCTCTCTCTCTCTATCTCTCTGTGTGAGAGAGTGAGTGAGTTGCAAGCACAGTTGTTTGTACTTAGTTAAGCTTTGTAATATGGTCCTTAACGGGTGTTCTTGATATTTCTTTTACATATTCTACTGGTAAAATGTGTAACTTCTATTGTCACATCCATAGCATACTCACACAATTTCTTCATATTTTCTGTGTAATAACTGCAGGGGGATAAATTGTGTGCCTTTAGACTTTGAGACCCACAGAGAATGTCATGTCTTGTGTATCCAGTTGTGAAAATATTGTAATACAGCAGTACTGTTGTGTTATTGATATTGGGTGTTGCATTTATACTTCTATCCAGTCCAGGCATAATGCTCTGTTGAAAACTGTTTAAGCTGAATAGTGTTGTGGTTTGTCCAGATGGGGCTGTCAGAGTAAGACTTGTACCTCTATGGAAGCTTGCTGTGTGCCAGCAGTTCAGTTTTATGATCATGCAATGGTGTGCTGTAGTTACTTTGTTCTTGACTAAGGTTAATCAGGAATTCTGTTGGCACAAGCAAGACAGCACAAAATAAGCATTAAAACACACTGGACATCAAAAAGGAAAGAAAGCTAAAGATACATGAGAGGTTCCAATCTTCGCATACCCCGTGCTGCAAACATTACTACTACTGTGATAAAGATTGCAAGTGTGTATATTAGATGGTGACGAGATTAAAAACAATATTGTAAGTGAATGTTTGTATTCTGGTGATATTGTGTCTTATCCACACATACAAAAAAGATATATAGATGGGTATACATTTTCCTTGGAGCTATCTGTTTTATTCCTGTTCATGTTTCAAGTCTTCTGCAGAATTCTCTGTTTATTACTATTAGATACTCTGGTAGCAAGTACATTTGGTTTTCTGTGTCCTCTCCAGCATATTCTATGCTATGTTAGTTTGGGTGACACACTGTTTAGCAATGTCTGGTTCTCGCTTGTTTGACACATCCCTGTTCATTGATTCCAATTGTATTCTAATAGAGCCAACACTTACTTTTGAACACAAACTGTGGTTCATATACATGCTACTATTACGTCTAGTGCACAGGACTGATTTTTGCGTGTGAATTAGCTTTCCCTATTATGAGCGTTCCTTACCATCAGGCGAATCCATTCAGACTTATTGTGTACTTGTAATTTACATCCCCAAGTCAGGGGTGAGAAGTCAATATTTTAGTCCAACTGAATGGTGTAGGGGTTGAACTTGCTATCTTGGCATCAGCTTGCTGGAAATTTAACACTTTATACATTATTCTTTGTGCTGTCTAACACATAGCTGCTTTATATTTCATTTTTCTTACTATCCAATATACCAAATTGTGCTTTTCATTTTTCCAACGTGCCAAAATTATCTGTCCTGTTTTTTACTTGCCAAGATAATATTTTATACATACTGCTTGATACTGTCCAACATACCAATCAATCTATTTTCTGGCTTCTTACCTTTTGTTTACCACTTGGGACACAGCATGCTTGTGGTTACAGTGTAGATTTCCTGTCAGCAGTTACTTTTTCCTTTTCCATATGCTCAGTAGACTAAGAGTTGTCACACTGTCTTGTCATTATTGTTGTAGACTTCCAGACAGAGACAATCATCATCTTATTCAAATGAAGACATCTGTCATTTATCAAATTGTCTTCACATTTTTTTGTTTTGTTTTTGTTTTTTATAAATCTGTAGATAGAAACAGTCACCATCCTGAATGTGAAAGCGAAACTTCTAGGTAAAAGATCACGATACTTAGGCAGGAAGATAAAGGAACTACTGGTTAAGGAAATACTACCCAGTGTTCAAAGCGTAGGCAGTGTTATCCAGTTGATGAAGTTGTTTTCAATTATTATATTTGTTGGATGAGTGACATTGTGGAGTTTTTGTTTAATTTGTTATTTTTTTACTTACAGTTTTTAATTGGCTCACACATAGTGTGACTTACAGATTCCTTTTTTTGCAGTTTTATACCTTAATTGGATGTATATACATACAAGTTAAAACACTTAAACATTCTTTGAAAGGTGAATTATTGCATTTTATATCATAAACGCTGTCCAACAATGGAAGGTGGATACTCCTCTTAACTGCTGTTGTGGACTTAAGTTCAGCTAACAAAAGCTCATGGTTGCCTTTATTTCTTGTTTTCAATTTTTTTGGTTTTTTTTCAGTTAGTATCAGTTACCATCTTCACATCGAAGGTTGGCTACATTGGATCCCTAGCATTTTCTGTCTCATAGCATAGTGTTTGAAGCTCATCTGTTGATGTTTATCTTCCCATAGAAACCACTGTCTTCCTCAAGCATATTTGCCTTTCATATTTTCCCTCTAGCATAATTTTCAGCAGGTTAGGTGTTTTGTTTCTCTGGGAGCTGCAGTAGTCTAATGGCTAGCATGCTTGCCATGGGCCCAGTGGTCATGTGTTCAGATCTCCTTAGAGGCATGGATTTTTCTCCCCAGGCGCTAAGCCTTGGTTGGCAACTGGTTTAGATAAGAAGCTTCAACATGTGGACAGTAAAAGCATTGCTTTGCTGATCTGGCACCTTATGCAACATGTCTTGTTCCAGATGTATTAGTGTTACCTTTTCTCTGGAGTAAACTAGGCAGCCCGAGAGAGGGATCATGCTGCATGGCAACACATGGTCTATACTAATTCAGCCCAGGCTTTGTACTATGGAGAGGTATAGCTCCATCCTTGGACCCCCTCTATGAGTTGTAGTTATTATGCCTTTTCTGAAGCACAATGTAACAAACTACCATCAGTCAAGACGGCAAGGTGCTAGTAACAGTAGTCTCTCCATTTTATTATCGTCTGTAACAGATTTCTCCCCAGAAAACCTAGAATCTTCTGCATATCTATTCTGTGTGTATTGCTGCTGTAGGGCTTATACATGGTAAGGCCTCTTTCTCTTCCACAATGTCTGCCTGTATGTGTTTATCATGTTCTAGTGTATACCTCACAGAAATTGGGAAAAAAAGTTATGTTTTGAAATTCATAACCTTCGAAGTTGGAGTGGGTTTTGCTTGATGGCGAGGGACACTGGTAATAGAGAAAGCTAATCCTCACGCAGAGGTCAGTCCAGTGCACTAGAAGTAGTAGCACACGTATGGACTATGCTTGAGTTCAAAGCAAGCAGGGGGAAAAACACAGTTTATCATTTCTGTCAAAATACAATAACTCAACTGAAAAGAAGTACTTATATTGTGTAGTATTGATACATCTTCAGTACCTAAAGTTTACATTGCACAGTGGCATTATCCTGTACAACGTGATTCTATTTGTTGCAGTTAAAAGGTAGCATTTCCTGGCAATGTAGGTTAGAACATGATTTACTGACTTAATTGATTTCAGTTTAATCCTCAGCAGAAGATTTATATTTGTATCAGTATAAAATGAAACACAAATCTATGTTAATATCTTGCTAAGAAACAAACCCATGTGTTGGTACTTGTTGTTTCTCAGCAACATCTTCATGTAACTTGTTGTTTCATAATACATGTAATTACATGGTCATAATCCGTTAATGTCAAGATCTTTTGTCATAAATTGACTAACCAGTGCAGCTTTGAGGTGAGCCCTGTTTGACACAAATAATACTGGAGGCTGGTTTGGGTTTAAGTGAAGGAACATTACATTTTAAACGGAATAGAAATGGGGTACATAGACCTATCTATATTATATCCTGTTATTGTACACCCATTGTTTCAACAGCTGAGAAGCCATAAGCAGGTTGCAAGTAACATGTTGCCTGGTATATTTTGCTGCATAGGCACATGGGGCAAAGTTATATAGCATGAAATAAATAGATGCACGCTTCTCTGGCTGAAATACATACTATGTGTAGTACAAACATGATGCCTTTATCCACTTCATGTGATATGTAACTGCAGTTTGCACTTGATCAGATTCAGCGAAATATTCCCAGCAACAATTTGGGTAACCTCATGTTTATGGCTTCTTCTTTAAATTTGTAAAGGAAAAATATTGCTTTGAAGTTCAGTTGAAATTTGCATTATAAATATGATAATAATCAAGTTGCTACATTGTAAATTAAAATATAGCTAGGACCAGGGATACAAACATTTCTTGCAAGAACTTACATTAAATGTAAATATACTTTGAAAGTTAAACATATTGCTAACATAAATGAAGATGCTGGGTTGCAGATTTTCACAAACACTCATTCACACACGTATATTCATTTTAAATGCAAACCACCGGATTACTAATTTAGAACATATCCATTCATCATGTGGCATGCCGGAAAGCATGGGTGGTCTTGACTCACCATTTCACTTGATCACTAGAGTTGTGGATCAGCTCAGTGTTCTTGGCTCGACCATGCCATGTGGCCAAGCCATCCAAGTATTTACTTCTTGGTCGTCCCCTTGGTTTGTTCTCTTTGATCTTGTCAGTTGTAACTTAAGTTCTCCAATTCATTTCTTCTCATAATATGCCCAAAAAATTTTGACTGTCTACGTCTAACTTCTCTAATCAATTTATGATTTTCATTTGTTTCTTGTAGTACTTTGTCATTGGTTTTCCCTGTCTGCCCATGGTATTCTTTGCATTTTCCCCAGAAACCACATTTCCACAGCCATAAGATGTTTTTCAGCTTGACTACTCATTGTCCAACCTTCACATCCATAACAAAGTACAGGCTCTATGTAGCACCTCAAGACTCTTTTTCTCTTTTCAGTTGACATCTTTTTATTGGTCAGAATGTATTTCATCTTGCTAAAGGCTACTTTTGCCATGGCAATTCTTGTTCTAATCTCTTCAAGGCATCTCCAATCAGATGTTATGACTGTTCCGAGATAATTGTACCGGTCCATTTGTATCATATACTTGTATATTACATTGTGGTGTTTCTTTCTTCCTAGTGACGACCATAATCTGTGTCTTTTTACAATTTAATTCTAACCTTGGTTGTTTACTGTGTGCAACAACCGCATCTACTAACTGTTGCAGATCCTGCTCATTGTCTGCAATTAATACTGTATCATCTGCATATCTAATGTTATTGATATTTCTTACTCCGATGATGATTCCATTTATATCTTCTACATTTCTGAAAATATTTTCACTGTGTAGGGAAAAAGATCTGATGACATCACACATCTCTGTCTCACACTTCTCTTAATAGGCTGATATTGTCCCAGTTCATTACCAATGCTTATGGCAGCTTGTTGTTTCCAATATATGTTTTGTATAAATCTAATGTCTTTCCCATCAATTTGTAGATCTGCAAGCATATCTATCATGTTGACATGTCTTACTCTATTGAAAGCTTTGTGTAGTCAATAAAGCAAAGATGTATATCTTTGTTTACTTCTATAGAACGTTCAATAACTGATTGCATGCATATACACATTTACTGTACCCTTTCCTTCTACAAACCCACATTGTTCTCCTATTTCAGGTTGTATTTCAAGAATTACAAAATTCAGAAGGTATATCTCTGGTATCATATATTGTGTTCAGCAGTTTGGTCTTGATCTATTCCACATTCTTCTAAAGCATTAATCAATTCTGTTGTGATGTTATGTGAACCGGGGGTCTTGCCAGCTTTCATATGTTTAAGAACATTCCGAACCTCCATCTTCAAAATTGGCGGTCCTTCATTATTAATTTGAATATCATACTGTTCATCTCTGTTATCATCATAAAGATTTTAGAATCTGATCTTTTTCTATTATGATATTGCCATCTATTGTTTTTAGACAGCCAGCAGATGTACTTGTTCTTTTATTAGTAAGTTCCTGAATTCTTTTTTGCATTGTTTTGGTATTTTGCTGTTGTGTTGTTTTTCAATTTCTATACAATTTTGCTTCTTTTGTCTCCTTACATAATATTCTGACTTGTCTGTGAATTTCTTCATATTTGGCAGGATTATTTTTGTTGAGTTTTCTTGTTTCAATTAGTTGTCAAATTTCTTCAGTGATCCATTTCTTACGACCCACCTTCTTTAATTTTGGAATAGTTGTTTCTGCAGCCAAACTGATTGAATTCTTTAACATTTCCCATTGGTCATCCACATCTTGAAATAAGATCTCTAGATCAGACAATATATCAAATCTGTTCTGTACTTCTATGTTGAATTTGTTTTGTATTTCCTTATCATTTCTGAATGTACACAGATCATATTTAAGCACAAGTAGTATTTTACACGATAAAGAATATTCTATACAATAATTCTTTGTCAATCTATGTGAGAAAGAAAGATCTTAAGTGAAGTGCTATATTGAGTCAATCCTGATGTACGGAAGTGAATCATAGACAATCAGCAAATTAGTGAGGAATTATGTGGAAGCTGCAGAGAGGTGGTTTTATAGGAGAATGCTGAGAACACCTGGCAGATAATAAGCGTTATGAAAATAATTGAAAGTCGTTAGCCAATAAATGAGAAATGATTACTCACATCAGAAGAAGACAATCCTTGTTCTATGGGCACATCATGAGAAGGGGAAAGCTGGAGTATGTTATAACAACAGGACATTGTTCCCTTCCTCATCACCTTCTCACCAGACAAGTCCCAGAAAATGGTGAAAATTGCCCGGTTCCCATGTTCATGAGGCTGAGTTGACTCCAGAGTTGTACTGGTGGGAAAAACTAATCTCACCTCTGCTGGGGATATAATCTGGATATAATCTAAGCAAGCAAGCACACTACTCACTGTGCCATCCTGGCTTCATTAAGTCACACTGGTGTTAGGCCTACATTTTGAGTGAACAAACAATAGATGAGGAAAATGTAGTCAGTTGTACAGCAAGCCACTTTGGCATTTGCTGGCAGATATCTGGGACCTCATTCTGTGAGATTGGGTTGGCCTCAAGCTGCACTGGTTAGAAACACATTCAAGCCAGTTGCTGACAGAGAACAAACCCAGGACCACAGTTCCTACACATTTATACACTTCAAAAGAAACTGTTGGATATGTGTTTACATTTGATCTATTTTCTTATCAAGTCCAAGTCTTCAGAAAAGGTACGGACATTTTCTTTAAGTTTGCCTCAGCAAAGCGCCAGTGACTATGTAACCTTTTTTTGCTATTTACATGTGATTGCTATCTGTGCAACATTGAACTTGCTTTTTTCAATAGCCAGTTTAAACCCCAGCATCATTTGAATGCTTGATGTTGATAAGACATTTATTAGGTACAAATTGTTTAAAGTGTCATAGTGGTAACAAAGTCTGGGGAAGTATGACGTTCAATGTTGTTGTTTATTTTTGGCTTGAAATTTGCAACGAGAGATTCAAGAAAAAGGTGCTTATTTCAGCAGTCAAAGAGAAAGCTTCTAGGAGTTCAAGCCGATGGCAGGAACATTGTTGACAGCAACACTTTCATCTACTTAAAAACAGATTAAGACACTATAGTAGATGTTTGTCATGGGCATTCTACACACATGAACACACACGCATGATTGCAGCGACAAAGAAACATGCACTAATTTTGGAAGTAAATTCTCCATTTCTCTCTCTC
>JACEFZ010017091.1:925000-992500 GCA_014155875.1 Cepaea nemoralis | reverse complement strand
ATAGAAACGTTCCGGGGCGCTTTGCCCGCTAAAGGGTTAATGAGCACATTTATTCAGACTAACAAAAGAGGTGTTCAGTGTCAAGAGGATCGACTTATTGCACTGGATTGTATTCCATCTGGCTCAGTCTCCCTCTACAGATAAGCTAACTGCCAAGCAGCATTATTTAACAAACAGCAGAAAAGTAAATCGAAACAATTTATTGTACACAATGTTGCTAAGGTCTTTGAAATGTTTGTTGAACGAGACTATACTAACTTGAGTTTGACTTCAAGTACACAATTTTATAGATAGTAACACTACATGCTTTACTTTACTTCTGCTACCTTGTATCCCCCAATAAAGCACCGGCCCTTGACCATTCATGCCAAGCTCACCTATCTTTTGCATTTCCTGCAACTCCTTCCATGCCCGTCCCATATTATTGATCTTTGCTGAAAGTTCTCTTCCCCATGTGTTTTTAGGTCTCCCTCTAATTCTTTTGTCCTGTGGGTTCCAGAAAAAGGGCTTTCTAGTTGTACTCTTAATAGGTTTTCTCAGTGTGTGTCCTACCCGTCTAAGGTGCCTCTGTAACCCAGGAAATGACATTATTTGGACATTTGGGTAGAAAAATGAGGACTTGTGAGACACATTTTACTATGATACCATAATACACCTTTTTCTTATTGTTTTTAGATATGACCTTCCCCTTTCGTAACAGTCTATCATGATAATTATGACAGGATGGTACAAGATTAAGGCACAGTCATTCAGGTGTGAAATGGGCAGGATGGCGCATGGACTAGAGTGGGTCATGATGCCTACAAACAGTGAAGCATTGGGCTGACAATGCCAAGAAAGGGCAGGTGTTACAGAAGTGCCTGTGCACCAGCTGATAGAAGCCAACTCACATCCTGGTGATGTTATTATATACACTGATGGGTTTGTGGTAAGAGGGGAAAAGAGTGAGTGGGGTTTTATTGCAAAGACAAATATACACTGTTTTAAAAAAGGGAGTTTGACATACGTTACTACAGTACCTAGCGTGAGAATGGAAGTTGAGGCTATGACGGCAGTCTTCCAATGGATAGAAGGCAGTGTAACCAGACATGTTGTGTTTGTAACAGACTCACAGAGTATGCTTCAGAAATTGGAAACTGACATGTTCCAGGTAGAATGGCTAGCATCGTTCGACAGAATGGAGATTGTGAGCATATCATACGTTTTCTATCCGGGGCATACAGGTTTTTGGGGCAGTGAACAGGCTGATAGATTTGCTCTGAGTGCTTTGTTTATGATAAAGTTGATGTTATCAAGGCTATTGGATGGAGAGTGCAGCTGAACATCCTTAGTTGCCTCCTACGACATGCTTCGTGGGTTACAGTGTTACTGCTCTTTGCTTCCTTTATGGACCCTAGTAACATTCAGGCCACAAGTTAGAGCTTATGGAGTAATTTTATTGTAGGCAGTTCTGACATTTGACGAATAGAAACAATTCAGTGTCTTCATTTCAAAGTACTAGTAACAAGGAATCTTTGTTATAAGTGAAGGTACTTGTTTATTATTTGTAAAACTACAAGTAACATGTAGGCATATGCAAACCGTCAGGCATGGCTGTTTGTATATATGAAACACTACTTATGTTTGAACATTCAGTGTTCTAATTATTCAGGACTCATTTAATGTTACATATATTGCATAGAATGTGTGAATCAGGTATGTTGATTTGTCATACAGATTGCATAGAATATGTGAATTTGTTGTACAGGTTGTATAGAATATGCGAATCAGGTATGTGAGCTGTCTTTCATTGATCTATTTCAAGGACAAAGACTAATGTTAGTGGTGTTAATTCAGATTGTTCACATTGGATGGCTGGTGTTTATGGTGTTAATTTATATTGTTTGATAAGGGAGGCTGGTATTTTATAGTCATAAACCATTTCCAAATCCGTTGGTTCATTGTGTCCTGCTTATAATTACAAAGAAATTCCATTTATAACCATTTGTAAGCATGTTTACTGTTAATTATATTTTGAAACAAAACATATTAAAAAGTAACTTACCTTTAAACTTTAAGAGCTAATGAAAACTCAAATAGATAGACAAACAGATCTAAAACCAAACATCATAGCAATATCATATATATCATATCATATATCATATCATATCATATATCATATCATATCATATATATATCATCAGCATCACCATGCCATATGTACTGAAGTGCAGATTGACAAAACAAAAACAACATAAAATCTGTAGTGGTAATTGTTTCCACAGTTGATATTGTCTGCACCAGTGCTGGTTCTCAAGCTGGAAGGTGGTGTTGGCCATCAGACAGTGCCACTGCTTATCATTGAGTCCTCCTTCTCAACGCAGGTGCACAACTGGAGCTCTGATGTAAGTCTTAAGCTACCTGTGAATTGATTTTAAAATATGCACACATACAGACACCCAAGATCAGTGTTGATATCGTTTCTGTTTGCGTGTGCATACACATGCACGCACACACACACATATTAGTGATCAGTATGTAAAATATTCACATTATGGTGATTATTAAGTAAGGTATGCGTACATGCACTTAAACACACACATATGCCCACATGTGCACACACACTGATCATAACTTCAGTATCCCACACATAACATGATTTCCACCCAATATAATACACATATGATCACAGCACCACATGATTGCAGCACAGCATACAAGTACATGACCATTAGTTAAAGCAACATGCAAGCAGGCAGGGTATACCACACAGACAAGTTATCATTAATTACAGGACCACAAATTTACAGACGTGGTCATCCATTAGAGACAACACAGGACCATCATTAACTCTTACGGTCCCAGCAGATTTCTCAGCAGATGCTCAAAAGCACAGTAACCACATGAGTATATTAGTTTAACAACAACATATACTTTGATGCATGATGAAATATCTAGCCAGATTTCTCTAGTATTCTCAGACAGAATGTCAAATACATAATAACACACCATGAGTAGCTTGAAGCACATTGCTTATGGCAGAAAAAGTTAATGGAAGTATACCATTAACACATCATGATCATTGTGAAATAAATTTATTGAATCACAACCATAAAACTATATGAATCTGATCTTTTAGACATAAAGGAGTTAGGAAAAAATAAGACTTTAGAATGTTTAAAATAGAGATGAAAGCAACAATTATTTCATCACAATTGTTGGTACTTAGATAACAAATAAGATAGCACTGGAGACACACTGTATAGCAGGAAAGACATGTGTCCGGTTATCATTTTAAATTCTTGTTTCTAGTTTACCTTTCGTGTTCTTGTGCCCAATGAGCATTTCAAATTCTTGTGTCCAGTTGACTGTGTTAAACTGGTGACCTGATTATGAGAAACAAAATTCTAGGGAAATTATTATTGTAGGTGCATTAAAAACCCCACGGAACTGTCTATTTTAATACACTATGGTGATAGCCCGAGGGTCCTTTATGAAGGAGTACGGCTGGCAGTAATGTCCAGATTGTCAAGACACATGTGATCTAAGAGGTTCTTATCGCCAGTGTGCCTAAAAGGACATAATTATGTCATAGAGATGTCGAGTGATGGGACATTCACATACAAGGTCACTGAATAATGATGTGAAATAGCCAGCTCCTTAGCCTTGCACTTTCCCTTCTCAGAAAAAAACTGTGGGTACCATTTTACAATGCCAGGTGGACCTGATTGATGTGCATGCTTGTAAAGCTAAAGTAAAATAAAAGACTTTTTTTTATAAGCCTTAACTCTTTACAGGGCACACGTTTTTCCATTTTGTAACTCTGAACGGGCAAGATTTTCAGATTTCGGGTTACGTTAGTAAAAATATCAAATCTAAGGTGTTAGTGAACATTTTTTTGTGAAATAAACAAAAAAATAAAGGAAAATGAATGCAGATTACTTTACTCACATGTGAAATAAATAATCCAATGTTGCCAGTAATCCACACATGAACACAAATATTTACAAAATAAAACATATTTGTGATTGTCAGTCATCTATACACTATTTACAAACATTATCAGAATCAGAATCACTTTCTTCAAAGTCCAAGAGATCCAAAGTGTGTTAATATCACAGAGATCTAGCCCCGATTCATAGTCAACTTCGTGCACTTCAATGTCACTTAAATTGAACCCAGCAAAATCTCCGCTGTCACTTGGAGAATCGTCAAAATCCATTTTGAAAAATAAAGCATAAAAACCTTGAAAACTTTTTAAAAATCTGATCAAATTTAAAGAAAACGCATTCAAATGGCACCCACATTATCAAGTTATCAACAAAACCGGAGGTAAACAATGGGAATTCTCGCAAAGTCTCGAGATCGCGTGTTTTCATCTCTTAGTTGTCACGGATGCTTTGCCCGTTCGGTAGTCAAGACGTTTTTGGCCGCTGTGCCCTGTAAAGGGTTAAGGCATGTTAAACTGACCTAGCCTAAAATGGGTACCAGGAATTGTCTTAGGAAGCAAAGGTGGCTGGCATGATACCGACCACATGACCCATGAATGTCAGTTGGTCTGTGAGAACATGGGACTAGCACCATGGGCCCAGTGTGACCACATCAGCCAGCGAGTGTCAGTTGGTCTGTGAGAAAATGGGCCCAGTGTGACCACATCAGCCAGCGAGTGTCAGTTGGTCTGTGAGAACATGGGCCCAGTGTGACCACATCAGCCAGCGAGTGTCAGTTGGTCTGTGAAAACATGGGACTAGCACCATGGGCCCAGTGTGACCACATCAGCCAGCGAGTGTCAGTTGGTCTGTGAGAAACATGGGACTAGCACCATGGGCCCAGTGTGACCACATCAGCCAGCGAGTGTCAGTTGGTCTGTGAGAACATGGGACTAGCACCATGGGCCCAGTGTGACCACATCAGCCACCGAGTGTCAGTTGGTCTGTGAAAACATGGGACTAGCACCATGGGCCCAGTGTGACCACATCAGCCAGCCGAGTGTCAGTTGGTCTGTGAGAACATGGGACTAGCACCATGGGCCCAGTGTGACCACATCAGCCAGCGAGTGTCAGTTGGTCTGTGAAAACATGGGACTAGCACCATGGGCCCAGTGTGACCACATCAGCCAGCGAGTGTCAGTTGGTCTGTGAAAACATGGGACTAGCACCATGGGCCCAGTGTGACCACATCAGCCACCGAGTGTCAGTTGGTCTGTGAGAACATGGGACTAGCACCATGGGCCCAGTGTGACCACATCAGCCAGCGAGTGTCAGTTGGTCTGTGAAAACATGGGACTAGCACCATGGGCCCAGTGTGACCACATCAGCCAGCAAGTGTCAGTTGGTCTGTGAGAACATGGGCCCAGTGTGACCACATCAGCCAGCGAGTGTCAGTTGGTCTGTGAGAACATGGGCTCAGTGTGACCACATCAGCCAGCGAGTGTCAGTTGGTCTGTGAGAACATGGGCCCAGTGTGACCACATCAGCCAGCGAGTGTCATTTGGTCTGTGAGAACATGGACCTAGCACCATGGACCCAGTGTGACCACATCAGCCAGCGAGTGTCATTTGGTCTGTGAGAACATGGGACTAGCACCATGGACCCAGTGTGACCACATCAGCCAGCGAGTGTCAGTTGGTCTGTGAAAACATGTGCCCACTGCGTCTTACGGTGTGTAGGAGGATACTTGACTGACTTGTAATTCTGAATGACTGTTACTCTTCATATGGTCATGTGATCACCAACAATCAGGGTTTGATACTGTATTCCCAAGATGACCTGACATGTATAATGGTTTTACCATCACTACCACCAGTCCTTCTTCTCTTAAGGCTACTGTGACTGCTGGCAGCAGTTATTATTATTATTATTATTATTATTAAAAAATATCTTGTATTTATTTGATGGTGTAATTAACTTGTTATGCATTGTTTGTTTTGATGTCTTATGATTTGCATCTCTGTTCATTCCTAGATGTACATTGAATGCGACTTGAGTGTGGAAATTGCCTACAGTAATGAGAAATTGGGAGTGTGGGAACCCATCATTGAGCCAGTGATGGACACCAGCAAATCTGAGCCTCACAAGTGGGGCATTTCTGTTGAGGTAGGTCGTTGATGATATCCAGAATGCTGTGCATCTCAAAGGACATTTCTATAGTGACATGTACCGCATGTCATGTCAGTTCTCTCGTTCAACGTTCCATGTCATCATTCATTCATTCATACAGTAGCATGCCCTTTGCAGAACCTCACTCCCATAACAATCTTCTGGAAAAAACATTCTCGGTCAAGAGCAATATGTCCCGCATCTGATACACCCATCTGGTGATCATCTGCCACATCCTGCACCCATCTTCTCTTTGGCCTTCCTCTTCCTCTCTTCTCGGGCATATATCCCTCCATTGTTCTCTTCAAACTTTCATAATGTTTCTAGTGACCAAAATATTTCAATTTTCTTTGTTTTATGGTCTTCAATAGCTCCATGTCATCATTGTAAAATAATAAGCACATTTCTTCAGCACTACAATTACACATAACAGTACAACTATAATTGGTTGAGTAGTTTGTTACAAACTTGTTGTGATGTGGCTGCTGTTAATATCTGCAGTGTCCCATATCACTGGACCTGAGTAGAACCCCTAGAGCCAGATTGGCATCATGCCAGTGAGTGCCACTATTTGCATATATCTTCCCACAAGAATGTACTTCCTGGCATCATTATTGTTGACATTTCCATGCCTGTCTCACAAATTTAAGATGAGTGTCGGAGCCATCATATGTGGGTCACTGGAGGCTTAGATTGTTTATATAGTAAAGTCAGTGGTACAGTCACCTTGTCCATGCCTTGAGGTGTGTTGAGTGTAAGGTGGTAGTGCTATAGTTTATATAGTAAAGTCAGTGGTACAGTCACTTTGTCCATGCCTTGAGGTGTGTTGAGTGCATGGTGCTAGTGCTATAGTGTTTAGACCAGTCCATGTGTGATTTGGTCAATATCACGCCAGCAACCTTTACTTTCCAGAACATGCCCTGATAGACATATTAGACTGCCTTGACCGGGGAATCCTGTCAGCAGGCCAGCATCTTATTTGAACACAAAATATACTTGAGTGGTGACTGGAAAATTTGATGGGAAGAGAGCAAGGGGAAGACAGAGAGATAAATACCAGGATGGCTTGGCCACAAGACATATCTGGGACAAGAACACAGACCTGATCCAAGGCTAGTGATTGTGTGAGATGGTGAATCATAACTGGCCTTGATAATTGGTATGACACATAATGATGATGAGGATGAAAACCCTAATTGTGAAGTAAATAGTTTAGAACTACAACATTTTCCACAGAGATCCACAACATTTTCCATGGCTAGTAATGGGAGCACTTTTATTTGTCTCACTTAGCATGAATTTCTCAGAGACAAGTCAACTCAAAGTACATATTTTGATTAAAACTTTTGCTTGTACCTATTTACATTTATATTGAAGTTTACCTAATATGTCAGCAGTTGTCAAAGTCTGACAGCATTGTTAATCAGGAACTATTTTTATAATGATTCACAGTGTATATACACTGAGATGTTAACAATTCTGAATCTTGTTCTTAATATCCAGGTCATTAAAATATTTTATATTGATATTTTTTAATGATTTATTGTGAATACACTGAGATATTAACAATCCTGAATCTTTTTCTTAATGTCCAGGTCATTAAAAACCAAGAAGAGCTGCTGGAGGATGAAGAAAGTAATTTGCTTCCACCTCCCAAAATGACTATCAGTGTTGTGGCTACTGAGCCCTTGCAACTGTTGATGACCAAAACTTGTTTAGATGTTCTCAACCAACTGGGACAGGTAAATAGATTATGTTATGTCTTACACAGGGAGGAGGGGTACAGTTCAGTGAGCAATAGAAAGATACATAGAAGAGTAAAGGTGAAAGGACTAGATTATTTATAAGCTGCATGTGTGCTGGTGTGAATGAACGGAGAGAATAGAGAGCATTTGTGTTGTTTTGAATCCTGCCAGATTGCAATGTTGACCCAAGTGCAAACTGATGGAACTGGGATTGACTTGGTTCCATCCTGGTAGACATGTGACACACCTGTGCTGAACAGACTTGTGAGCTGCTGCAGACACCTGTGAGCTGTCCATGTGGGGTGTACAAGATGCTGTGATCATCTGCCAACATTATGGGGATTTCTGTTGCTCTCTTATCATCTTGTAACATACAAAGTTTGTATTTTTTAGTATCCTTCATCACAGGTCATGTTTGACTCTCCATCTGTTAGCCAGACTAATGTCTGTTTCCAGATACCCCAAGGTGAATTGAAGCCTTGGTCATTATGCTACCTGATTCTTTCACACTGAAGTCTCAAGCATCTCAACAATAATGCAAATACTTTACCAGATATGTAATGGGATTCTTGTTGGAGATATCCGACTATACGAGTTCAAGTAAAACAATTGTCTGTCCTCCTCCTTCTGCGATCAGTGTTTGCTTCAGAGTTTTTCTAGTTGCTCCAGTTGGCTAGATTTCCTCCCTCACTTAGTGAGTATATGTACTTCCATGCAGTCATAGCAAGAGACCATATGTTGTTTTTTGTTCTGTCCTGCTTGTAATTGTTAAATATAGTGATATAAGCAGAGCAAGCATGACAGAAAGTTTCTGATCATCAGAAGGGGTCCCTCTTCGGTGAATCTGTCTGCCTCTTTAAATTCTAGACACCCAGTGAGGTCAGGCCTGTCCTTGTGATGACTTCTGGGTGTCATTCTCCTGTCTTGTATTCACACTCTTGTTTCCAGCTTCTGAACATGCATATCGTTGTCTTCTTATCCCACAAATATGCCCTATGTGTGCCTATCCACAAGCCATCCCGACCTCTGGGAGGCAAACTTTGTACGTCCAGTGCATCATGATCTGCCTAATTATAATTTATTTTATTTTACCATGAGAAAGCCAGTGCCTTCCACCTCTATCGACGCCTCCATCGACAGTTGGCTATACCCCTATAGACGCCATTGCCTCCATGTTACCTTCTTTGCACTCCATCCATAGATGAAGAAGCAGTACTCTTGAATCCTTCACTACCCTGTGTAACACAGATATAGTTTTGAGAAACTTTTATGGCCACTAATACTTCAGCTCCCATCACTGTACAAAAACTCCTAGAGAGAGTATTTCCCCTAAACATGGAAAAACTTCATATCCTTTAAGAGTGGACTTTGTTCAGGTGTTACATAGATGTTGTTGGTTTCAGGCATTCAACGAAGCTTATCAACTGAGAGAGTTTGAGGGAACTCTTGGCCAGAAGATCATCCCCTTTGTCTTCAAGAACAGATTGGGTACGGAGCTGATTCTGAGGAAGGATGTGACATTTGAGGTAGCTGTTTAGCTCTATTCTTTGTATGTTGGAAGTCACTTGATAGCTGTTTCTATGAATCACAAACACACAAAAGACATCCCAAGTGTAGATAGTTTCTATAGACACACCCAAGCCTGTGAACTTTCAAGGGCAGATATTTTCTGTAACAGTGTTTCTCAACTGAGTGTAACCTTAGAGTTGTCTCAACGGAGTGTAAGAGTTCCATGAGAGATACAAAATAAAACAGAATTACCTAATGAATTCATTCAATGAAAAGATCTACAGAAAACAGTCACTACACAGTAGAACACTGATAGTGGCTTCCAGGTGATCATATCTACAAGTGACTGATTATGCTGATACAGCTTTGGCTGGGCACATTATGCAGAGAAACTGGAGTCATGAAAATTACATTATGCAGAGAAACTGGAGTCATGAAAATTACTTTATGCAGAGAAACTGGAGTCATGAAAATTACTTTATGCAGAGAAACTGGAGTCATGAAAATTACTTCAAGGATTGCATTAGGATTGAAGCAATGTAACCTCACTGACATGCTATTAAGGCAGGCATATTAGAGACATATTTTCCATATTTTTTTGATTGAATGGCACACAAGGAGTAATTTAATTGCTATCACACAGTGTCCCTTAACTTTCCAAGAGACTGGCCACATTTTCCTCCAGGCTTACAAAATGTGATGGCCCCAATACATCACAAACTCATAACAGTTTCCTGCTTCAGAATTCTCGGAGTCTCAGTGGTGAAGTGGTCAAGCAGTCTACCTCATGCTCTGAAAGTTGTGGGTTCGATTCCGGGCTATGTCTTTTGGTTCATGAGTGCATTTTTCTCGGAGACTCCTGGGGGTCATCGCTGGAGCTACAGAGTTTGTGCTTTGTGCGACGCTTTCGGCAGGTCGTCCTGCAGAAAGAGGCCGAGCCATATGGGATAAAACCCGGTGCCATGAATCCTGTCCTCTTTTAAGACTTTTTAAGAATAGATTCTTTCTCTCTCTCTCTCCAAAAAAAAAACAAAAAACAAATGTCCAAAGGTGTAGATGCTAACTGTTCCAGTAAATCACAGATTGTAAACACATTCTTCTTTATTGATATTTTCATCCATATAAAACACATCTTGTGAAGGTCTATTATGTTTTCTGTGACTAGAACAGGGAGTCTTTTTGTTTACTTTGAAATTCACAGGGAGATCGAGCTCAAACCAAGACTGGGCACAGACATATTAGTGTTTGAGTATTTTTTTAAAAATGCATATATTCCATCATTCCATTAAAAGAAAACTTGTCCATACTTTAAGCCTTCTGTTAGTATAAGATACTATAGCCCATAGCCTGTAAAAGTGGGATCATGGTGTATAGAGAAAAATTAGAACTGGGATAGGCTATGGATTGACTGATACTTCAAGATCTCTGGTCAGTGATTAAGCAAGTTTAATCCATTGTGATTATTTTCCAGGTAGTTTTTACATTTTGTTATACTGTGTGACTACATTTTTTGGTTAATTTTGTGTTAATTTTCAATCAAAAATTATTTACTGTTGACCCCGGAATAATAATGTAAGAGTTCCAACTCTCTTTCTTGCCACTCTCCGTCTTAAAATATTCTGAAAACTATCTGGTACACATTTTGTTGTGTTGACTTCAAAGAGTTATTCTTATGATGAAAAAATGGTCGTGCCACACCTGTGGTTATACTTCTGACCATTAAGTTGGTCATTTTTGGAGAGTCTGGCAAGAATAAATAGCAAGACTGAAGCAAGTCATCCCACCTTATAAAGCTATGACCCAGTGTATGTGAAGATCTTACACTTCACACCTTTGTGACAGTATCTGCCTGTGACTAGTTTTACCATTACACATTTTACTACATCTGTAAGGAGTTGTGCTGGCATAGTAGTTAGTGAGCTTGCTGATAAACCCAGTTCTTTGCCAGTAGTGGCAGAATTTGTTTCTACTACACGGCTGTGGTGTAGATTCAGCCAGATAATTTTCTGAAACATGTTCTGTGAAGGTGGGACTGTATGAAGTGAGCAGGTCACTCCACATTATAAGTGACTAGACTTATACTTCAGCTACTATAATAATATCTGCCATGCAAGAACCATGACCGTTTTTCGTTTTTAATTATGTGTCCATTTAAGAGAATGTCCCCATTTATTCTCAAGCATATTTTCTGCTCTAACCACCAGCCTGCTGTAGGATACGAGCCAGTTGACCTTGACCACTTCTCCAGTGGCAAAGATGCCTACATGGTTGTCAGTTCTAAGAAGGCTCTGGTTGCACAGGATTCTTTCATTCGGGTAACCCAGCAGCAAGATGAGAAGAGGATTAGCTTTCAGGTACTCTACATGTTATATCAATAAAATGTACCAGAGAGAGGAGGAGAGAAGAAAGAGTTTACAAAGATATTTTTAGTTTGGTAAATAGTTTATACCATTTAAAATTTCTGCATTTGGTAAATAGTTTATACCATTTAAAATTTCTGCATATTTTTCACCCAGATTGTGCCTCATATTTTGTTGCTTTTATTATAGTACCTCTTCATGCATACATATAGAAAGCAGTTAAAACTTGTCATTTTTCTCTCCTGATGCCTTGTATCCAAAGATTAGTATCAAGTTATTTTTGAACATGTCACTGCACCCTAAAGCCTAACATTGTGACTACCCATAAACTTTTTTTGGGGAGTGTGTGGTTTTTCCTTGCCTTTCACATTTGTGTCCTCTATGAAGCCCACTTACATCATTAAATATTTAGTTACGTTGTATGGCAGTTGAAGTATCTACCTGTTGTGCTGATTACCATCCGATCACCTGTGTGAAATTTGTTGTGATTGTATTTTCACTGCCTGCCAGGTCTTAGTGAGATAAGGCTGACCTCTTAGTCGGATAAGGCTGACCTACTTATAACAGTAGATGATAGCTAGTGCCGAATGTTGGACGTCACTCACAAAACCTGACACCCCACATTGTGGCAACAGCTTTGGATGGAGGAGCGCAATTGGGAGGGTACAAGCCTGATCCTAGTGTGACGAAATGCAACCTAAATACTAAATTTCATGGCAGGACAGACCAGGCCCTAAGCCTTCATTGGCAACTGGGCTGCGATTGAAGCTCTAACAGTTAGAGAATTGCTTTGCTGATCTGGCATCTTCTGGAGCTTGTCTTGCTCCCGATCTATTGGTGTTATCTTTCCTCTTGAATAAAATAGACAGGCAGAGAGAGTTATCACTACAATAGTGTAGTCTCTACAATTCAAGCCTGGCCTTGTGCTATTATCATCATGTGCCATGTGAATAAGCAATGGTCAATCATGCTTCACCATCTCACACAATCACCAGAATCGTGGATCAGCTCTGTGTTTTTGTCTCAATTATGCAGTATGACCAAACCATCTTGATATTTACCTCTCTGCCTTCCCCTTGTTCTTTTCTAATGAATCTTGCCAGTTGTCACTAAGTTCTCCAGTTTATTTCTTCTCCTAACGTGCCCAAAAAATGTTGACTGTCTACGTCTAATTGCTCTAATCAGTTTACAATTTTAATTTGTTTCCTGTGGGACTTGGTCATTGGTTTTTCTGTCTGTCCATGGTATTCTTTGTATTCTCCTCAGAAAGTTTCCACTGCCATCAGATGTTTTTCAGCTTGTCTACTCATTGTCCACATTTCACATCCATACAAAAGTACAGGTTCTATGTAGCACCTCAACACTCTTTTTCTTGTAGCAATTAACATCTTTTTATTGGTCAGTATGTTTTTCATCTTGCAAAAGGCTACCTTCGCCATGGCGATTCTTGTTCTAATCTCTTCAAGGCATCTCCCATCAGATGTTATGACTGTTCCGAGATAATTGTACAGATTCACACGTTTAAGAATATTCCCATATACTTGTATGGTACATTGTGGTATTTCCTTCCCAGTGATGACCATAATCTGTGTCTTCTTACATTTTAATTTTAACCCTAGTTGTTCACTGTGTGCAACAACCGCATCTACTAAATTTTGCAGATCCTGCTCATTGTCTGCAATCAATACTGTTTCATCTACATATCTAATGTTATTGATGGTTCTTCCTCCAATGATGATTCCTTTTATATCTTGTATATTTCTGAAAATATTTTCACTGTATAGGGAAAAAAGATCTGGAGACATTACACATCCCTGTCGCACACCTCTCTTAATAGGCTGATATTGACATACTTCATTATCAAGTTTTATGGCAGCTTGTTTTATGTTTTCCATAGTGTAGGAGAGCTATATATTTATGTGCATTGTGTTTATACTGATTTGTGTATTCACAGCTGGCAGGCAGTGATGTCAAACATGAGCTGTCCATCAAACAAGCCAGGAAGCGAATGTTTACTATTGGAAAGTCCCAGATTGTAGTCAATGTAGAAGCTCACATTGGGCAGAAAGTTATTTCATTTGTCTCAATGCTGCAGGTAAGTCACTGTTTTGTTTTAAACTCTTGACGTCTTCATTCTTTATTAATCCATCCCTAGCCAGTTACTAGATTCAACTATTTCATCGATGCATAACTCAACAAGTTGCTTCACTCTCTTCAGAAACTTTGAAAATATTTCTAGCTTAGCCATGCTACTCTCCACAATTGTATGTTGGAATCTATTCTTCAGGGTACAGTTGATTGCAAGTGATGGAGAGGCGACAGTGATGCTGAAGTGCCAACATTAATCACTGGACAGGCTGTGACATTGCTACACTTGTACGTGTTGCTGATGTTGGGAGCAGTAGGCATCCTTGACAATATCTGCATCCATTGTGACACCACTATTATCCACAGATGTGATTATGTTATTATTACTTTTACCCAGGCCTTTCAGTCAGTTGTCAAATGAACATTGGCACCTTTCCGTCTTGACAGACGATAGTTTGGTACATTGTGCTTCAAAAAGGCTTAATAACTACGACCCATGGCGGTAGCGAGTGTGACTATAAGGCCAATTCGTTCTACAAATGTTTGTCCACAGTGGATGCATGTGAAAACATGGTCATTTCCACCATCATGTACCATCTTACGTCTCTCACGCTCTGTATGTGCTTTATCTACAATCATTTTCTCCTTTATCTTTATTCCATTTCTGATAGTTGCCCTCCATGCAACACATTCAGCGGCGACTTGCTCCCAATGTGCATTTCCAAAGCCTGTATCAATCATGTCCCGCTTACGCACATCTTTGTATCGTAGTAGAGGCCGTCCCTGAGATCTCCTACCCATCTGTAATTCACCAAAAAAGATGACCTTTGGTATTCTACCATCATCCATCCTCCTAACATGTCCTATCCATCTAAGTCTACGAAGACTGAGCATGGAACACATCGTCACACAACCTGATATTTCCAATACTTCAGTAATTGTGGCTTTAAATATTGAGCACAACCCACTACTGGCAACGCCGATCGCATTCCGGTATGAACCTAAGGCCTATCCACGTCAATATGGAAGCACTATACTCGAGTTTCGCCCTTGTTTGAGCTCGTCAGTAGTGCATATCCCTGACCGGATCCGGAAACAGTCCCGGATCACGCGTGTGAAGCGGGTGCGTAACCACGCGGCACACACTGGACACACCAAATTATCACAACAGAACACCACAACGCTACCCATCGTAGGCTGTGCTCAAGATTGCCCAATCGCAGCGACCGACGTCCGTCAATCGATGGGACCCGAACGATCAGGACTTCTCACTGGCAAGGAACACCAGACCTCCTAAATCCAGTGAGCAATAATAAATTGATTATGTGGTTGTTTCGGGATTTGAAATTTAAATATTGAGCACAACCCACTACTGGCAACGCCGATCGCATTCTTGAGCATAGCCTACGATGGGTAGCGTTGTGGTGTTCTGTTGTGATAATTTTACCTACATTAGTAGGTTTTCATGATAATGTCATGAATGTGGTTGGACGAAATGTTCGACCCCTGTGCTCATAGTTCAGGTTTACTAAAGGTGAGGGTCCTTAGCAGGTTCTGCTTCTGGACTTGTTTTTGTTGTTTTAAGAATGCACATCCTACAGTGTGCATGGGAGTCATTCTGTTTCTTACATGTTTCTCCTGAAAGAATGAAGTTATCACAGACCTCATGATCACCTGGTATATTTGAAGAGCGGATATAACCCCACACTCCAATGTGAAATATTTTCACTTTTTGTCTTTTGATTATTTTTCGTAATGTAATATTTTCTTTTAAATGACACTTTTCCAAGGTAAGAAACCATCTGAGTTTACCAATAGAGGTCATGTACAGAGGTGATGGAGGCATTGTTTCTGTGGGAGAGGTTGGGCCAGAATCCACATTTCCTGTCCCATTGGATGCTGTCTGTAGTACCGCAGGGGAGATAATCTTTCAACCAAAGACTGAAGATGGCTGGTAAGGACTACAGTACCAAATACCCATGTGTAGATTTTCACTATCGGTTACAAATATCATATTGTTGCCATAATGATCTGATGTTTTACTAGGAAGATTAGTTTCCTTTGAATATGTCTGTGTATTCACAAGAAGGATCTTCCATTGATGGTTACAGGTAGCTGATAAGGAATACAGTACTAAGTTTGCATTGAGGATTAATCTGAACAAGGATCATTCGCACACATTATGAAAGTCATTTTAGAGTACTTAAGAGTACATGTCAGTGGTGTAGTTTCAGAATAGAAAACATTAACTTGTTAAATGAGTTTTTAAAAAAATAATATCCTGGAAGAAACACATGTAATATACACAGAAAAGTGTTCAGTGTGATACAGAAGTGACAACTGTCTGTCATTGCTTAGTTGTCATGTGGAACATGAAAGTGCAATAGAGTCCCTGAAGATACAACTCAACAAGCAATGGACTAAAGTTTACATGAGAACATTAACATAGACATTAACAGATATTAAGAGAATGATGTAACCTACACCCATAAGTTTTACTGAAACTCTGAAATAGCAGATTTGTTCTGAGAATTCAAAATTCAAAATGTCCAGTTACTTTTATGGTTGAAAACTGAAGTTGAAGAAGGGCTAGGCAGTGGCAGCTGCAGCAACAAATGAAGAAGGAGGAGGAAGAAAATCATAATCAGTCAGCTGTAATGTTAACATTATGCATTTTCTTGTTCCAGCTATGCCGTGTCCAAAGAGGGTGTATCATGGAAAGGAGTAGGAGAGAATACAAAAGTTAAACAGATTTCCTGTGAAGTCACTAATAATAAGGACAAGCCTGCTTACTACTTCAATGTTAGTATTTTCTCTCTTCTGTTGTACAAATAATCGGTTTTAATAGTCTCTGATTGGCTTATCTATGAGGAGACTTAATGTTTTTTGTCTGTTCTAAACAACCAGTGTGAAGCTAGGTTGAGGAATCACTCCCTCAACTAAGTTGAGAAGGAGGTACCTGACAATTGGGACAGATCAAGGAGGTAAGGGGTGAACTTTATCTAATATATCACAATTAACACTGTCTTGTGGGCTGTTAGGCGAATCATAAAAAACTAGGCACTTTTAAAGAAGGTAGTTTGCTGTTGCTTTCCTTCCTTGGCAGTGACAGTTCTGGTCGGTGACGCTAGCCATTGTCCCGTGAAAGAGATCTGCCTCTCGTCACGAAAGTTGAAACCATAACCAACTATCTATCGGCTGCCCTCAAAATTTCATCCACCACCTGTGAATTGGAGAACTTGGTGACAACTAGCAAGATCGAAGGGAACAGACCAAGGGGAAGACCGAGAAGTAAATACCTGGATGGCCTGGCCACATGGCATGGTCGAGACAGGAACACTGAGCTGATCCACGACTCTGGTGATCGAGTGAAATGGCGAATCATGACTGCCCACACATTCTGGCATGGCACATGATGGATGGATGTGGGAACTGACAGCCCAGTGTTTGAATCTCCATTTAGAGAGATATTAAAAATGGACCAGAACTCCCAGGTATACCCAGTCTAAAATGGGAACCAGAAAATGTCCTGGGGGGGGGGGGGGGGGGGGGGTGTCAAGGTGATTAGCGTGACACTGACCACATGACCCGTCAAGTGTGGAATGGTCTATAAATGTATGGGGCTAGCACCATGTACCCACTACACCTCAAGGTGTGAACAGGGGGGGGGGCCTTCTGTCACCACTATTGTGTCAAATATATCTTCTCTGTTCATGCTTAGCCTTATGTTTTACAAGAATATGTCACATTATCCTAAGAGTAGGGCAAGCAAAAGCCACATTTCAGAAAATGAAGAGTATCTTATGCAATAAGTCATTATCAATGGATGTAAGAAAGAGAGTGCTGAAATGCTATATAGAACCTGTTTTGCTGTATGGCAGCGAATCTTGGAATGTAAATGAACAAATTAGGAAGAACTTTGAAACAACAGAGATGTAGTATTTGAGGCGAATGTTGCAAATTCCTTGGACTGCCAGAGTAACTAACAACAATTGCCTGAAAAAGGCTAATGAAACTAGAACACTATATACAACAATAAGAAAGAGACAAACAGCTTTCTTTGGTCATGTAATGAGAAGAGAGGCATTGGAGAACATCGTGACAACTGGCAAGATCGAGGGGAAGAGAGGCAGAGGCAGACCAAGAGAAATGATGCTGGATGGATTGAGACGGTGGCATGGAGGAATATCAGCAGCAGAGTTGATCCAGAACATCAAAGACCGAGATCTGTGGAGAGCCATGAACGCCTACGCCAACTGGCACGGCCCTTGATGATGATGATGAAGTCACATTTATAATAAGGGTGGGATTATTACATTCACAATACACAGAATTAGCAATTACAAGTGAACTTTTGAGGCCATTCAAATAACACATATGTGTAGATGTGTCTGTTTTGATTTTTTTTTTTTTACTCTTCTGTTTTACAGATTGACCTTTAATTTATTCTTCTTTATTTTCTGATTTATACTTCTCATGTTTTTTTCTCTTATATAAATACAAATTAAGGCCTGTGAATTTATTTCTTATGCTACATTTATACAATTTGGCAACACTTGATAGATTCACTAGTGAAAAGTACATACAAATAAATTAAACTGTATAGAGGTCAATGTTTATGGTGGGGCAGTGGGTTCACTCCCCACACCGATCAGTTGAGCTTAAATATTGACATTTCTTTCAGAAAGCAGTGACAAACTACTAAACTTTGCCTAGAAAATCAACCTTGGATTGATTGCAACATCCTGCAAAGGACATGCCATATTTGTTTTATAATAGCACCAATGTGGATAATCATGTCTATAGAATTTGTAATTTTACCAATTAACACAGTTATACAAGTTAGCTTCTGGAATTATATAACACTACATAACAGTATAAAGAAAGTGGGAATCATAATAATGGCTCAAAGTATATGAATAAACAAAGAAACAAATCCACTGCAGGAAACATTCAGTTACACCATACATCCCAGTTATAGCACAGAAGGGTTGAACAGAATGAAGAACAACTGAATTGGTCACTATTTCCTTCATGTAGGTGTTGCCCAAGCTTGAGAAGATCTACAGAGAGAACACAGAGGAATTGGTGGATCAGATGATCACATTTCACCTGCACTCAACAGTTATTTTCCATAATCTGCTGCCTGTCAATCTTCAGGTGACTCTTGAGGTAAGACATCTTTGTGAATGAGACTGTTGTCATACAAAAAAACTTACTGAAAGGTTGTGTGTGGTCTCGTGATGTCCTCTGGGGTATTAGATATTTGGGCTCACTGTGACAGTTTAGGAGCATCAGAACAGTATTAGATAACACAAATTATGACTGCAGCTGGCTGTGAAATCTTCCAATTTTGTTTGATTGATTGATTTAGGAACCGACATCACAGCATTCGGGGCATTCCCATAAGCGCTCCGTCCCCATCCTCAGAAGCCAGCGAAGAGTTCCAACCCCAATAGTACCAGTAGCAATCTGATTATATGTGCGTCTCGCCTTTCCTCTAAGCGTCGAGCATCGGCCAGATCCCCTCGTCACTCCACGCTGTCGCATTCTTGCCAGACCATGGTGATCCATTTGCTCCTCCGAGGTGTACACGTGCTTCCAAAAGGCTGCAACCACGTCTGCCTTATCATGCATCAGTACTCCACCAAGTTTTGCAGAGCCAGCCAATCTGTCTGCCTGTTCATTCCCCCAGCACATCAGCAAGCTCCGGAGAAAATCTCCAGACGATGCTTGCCACCCGGGACTTCCGAAGCGAAGCAATTTTCAATTTTGTTAACAGTACTTATACAATAGGTGGGAGTGCTAGTGAAACTGATAGTGAACTGAGCTGGTAATGTCATGAGCACGGTAGGATTGGCCACCTGTTCTCCAAAGCTCTAATGTAAAATGTGATAGTGCTAATTCATTACATATCCTTTAGCAGGAAACCGGTTCGGGACAATTTATTTGTATACATATATATTGTTTGAAGTAACGACAGACAGGACCGACTGGCACAATGTAATAGTAACACTGGGTCGTGAGTGCAGAGAATGGGCAGTGGACCACACAGAGTTTGAGGTGCAACAATTGATCCAGAGTAATATACATCAAGGTGACATAGTGATCTATACTGATAGGTCAGTGGTGAGAAACAATTGAGTGGTTGGTGTTTCATTGCGAAGGCTAATGGACGATTCTTGAAAAAGGAGAGTATAGCATATGAGGCTACGACCTCCAGCATGAGAATGGAGGTGGAAGCAGTCACAGTGGCATTCCGTGGGTTGGAAGAGACCACTGCAACACACATTGTCATCACGGACTCGAGTATGCTTAGTAAAGTAGAGAAATGATTGGTTCATGTGGAATGGCTCACCATGCTTCAGAGATCACAGATTGTGAGAATTGTATGGATTTTTTGCCCTGGCCATTGCCACTGTCATCCATCCAAACCACCATCTAATTGATCCCCATACTCCTAGTGTTTATTCATCTAACCTTTTGTGGGGATGATGTGATGCAACATTCACATGACCGACTGAAAACAATAGCTAAAAATACTATGCCGCAGTTGCAGTTTTTAAATACAAAATCATCTTTATAGCAACCCAGTTAGTGATAGAAACTACCATTGTATGCCAAATCCAATTGCATATATCAATGTAAATGCCAGTCCATTAACATAGGCAGGGGGGAAGACGGTTAGAAAGTAGAATATCGGAACACATCCCTAAATGAATTAGAAAGCTAATAGTGGAAAATTCTGGCCAACCAATTAAACCTAATAGCTACTAGAAAGAGCTGTCGTCTTCAATAACATACCATGTAGTGGAATTTGGACATGCTGTAGACACAGGATTTCTATGTTTGTTTTTAAATACACACAACCAGAAGTTACTAAGATATGCAGAGGTGTCTGCTATACTCCCAGGTAAACCACAATTATATAAATAAAAAGTCATGACAGTCTCATAAATGGTAACATTGAAACATGACAATGTGTTTTGTGTATTTCGGTTGAAAGGATTCATTATGCTTCTTCATTATGTATTGAACTTTTGTCTGTAATTACACCAGAAATGTGAAACATACTCAGCCCATTGAATCATTGTTATATGTTTCAAAATATGTCTATTACTGAATTAATGCAACCATCACTTACTTGTTGTAATGCTTTTCCCAAAGCATTTTACTGTCAATAGGCACACTTGTCATGTTCATATCCTTACCAGATCATTGAGGGAAAGAACTGCACCATTGTCACATTCACACTAAGACACCTGTCAAAGAAGACAAGCAAGCATAGTCAAATTCTTTCTGTTGCACACTGAGGCAGTATACTTTCATATGATGAAAGAAATTAGTGTGAAATTGAATACAGATTCAACATAGCATCTTCACACCGGAAGGTGAGTAGGAAAGATGCAAGTGGGAATACAACATACACAGATGGACAAATAGCAACCTGTCAAATTGTACAAACATAATGAGAGACAGAAAGTGTTGGAGATTCACTACAGCCAACCTTCATTGTTAGAATAGCACATGATTGATTGACTGCATCTTAGCAAGTCACATTATTGGGCGCTGATATAGCAGAACTAACATGTGATATTAGAAACAGAAAGAGCACTGTTTAACACAGATTTCCTTCCCACCCTGTTCTATTAGTGTCAGACCTGGACATTGTCAACAAAGGGGAAGAAAAGACAAATTGCAACACAAGAGGCAAAATGCATGTGCAACGTGCTTAAGCGAGCAAGAAAAGACATTACAAATTATTATATTAGGAAGCAAAGGCTGTAATATAGCTGTTATATTTATTTAGGAACAGCAAGTGAAATGCTTCGATTAGATGTCCAGCTAGCACTAAACAATAATCCACAGAAAACAATATTAATTAAGATTAGTTATTCTATAATATGATCTTCCATAGACTATACACAGCTATAAACTCATGTAGCCTTCCTCACATTATATTAATTGTGATAAATCGTCCATTCTTGCATTATGCTGAATTCAGGAATTAACATTGGCTGTGCTTTACTTTTGGTTCTGCATAATTACCCTGTATACTTGTCCATGTTCCAGGGCACAACAGAGACTTGTACTGTAGATGCAGGCCATCATACCCCACTGAGCTATGCTTCAGTTAACCAGACTACTTTAGAAATTGTGGTGAGTTATGCATACTTTTGTTTTCTTTGTTATGTCCACATGGTACACCGCCAATAAATCGAACTGGCAGGGGATCTCAGTGTTCTTCTGACATTCATCAAGACACCCCCAAATCATGAGTAAATGATGTCTGTTGAATGTGAACATTACTAAATCGACCAAATAGCTCTATTGTCTGTCAAATTCAATTACTACTGTATCACAGATTTAAATGTCCACGGAGAGAAAATTATACTAAAATAAGCTCAGTTCGGATGCCTACGATGTATAGTAAATGACAGAAAATCCTACTAATTGACAGTTTGTTTCAAACGCCCACAACATGCAGTAAATGAAATACTGTTAATGTGAGGGGGGAAAAAACGTGCTTACTGTATATGTCTGTGAAAATTCATTGCTCCTGATGTGCAACATCGCAGCTGCAGCAAATAAATTACCCAGGTATGTGTGTGTGGAGGGGGAGATGTCAAATCGGAAGCGAAATGGAAAATTGCTTGGCTAGAAAATTCATTTGGTGAAAAGTCTCGCTCAAACGCATGGAATATTGGCATCATCAATGTCCAAAATCTACACATGTAGCCTTGAAGACGCAGCCTGGGGTACATGGGAGGCACAGTATACAGAGGTGTGGTTGAGCAGCCATGTGCAGGATGTGACGATTCCTTGGGTGAGTGCATTTTCTCTTCCTTCTTCCACCATCTCTCCATATAGGATAGGCCCTAAACCACTTCATGCCAAGCCTTGCGTAGACTTGTTCATGATTGGTACAGTTTTGCAGCTTCAGTTGTCTGCAGCATGAGGTAGCCAGTCTCAAGCCAACCCTCCATGGTTGCCTCTCATGACATGCCTGGAAGGTTACAGTATTACCATTGTTTGCTTCCCGCCCGGGTCCCAGCCACGCACAGGCAACAATGTACCCCTAACCATGTTGTCAGCATGCCATAACTCTTCCAGTACACAAAGGTCACAGCTGATGCCCAATGGGAGTGCTAATATCTTTAACAGTGTTGTAGGGGAAGTCAAAGGCGTGACGTAGATCAGTGGTAGCAATGATTGTAGAATTCTTCGCGCTGCTGTATATTCAGTTATAACTCCAAACGCTTTACAAGTCAGGTTCTATTGTGTTTATTCGTGTGTTCGTACAAAAGCAGGTTCACAAATCAGCATGGCCACAAAAGCTCTGGGTCCCGGTTCAGAATTATAAAAAGGCTTTACAAAATCTTCAACTTTACAACTAAATCTCGCCAGATGGAACCCTACACTGCTACTTGAGACGATGATCCGAAGCTTCTGTCCCGTAACCAAGTGATCACCCCCCTATGACTCTACTCCACGCATCATCAGGAGACCGTGCTCAATCGTGCACAGCCCACTTTTCATCTTGCACATTACGTGCCATGCTTTGCTTTGCCTTTGGAACCCCCGACCTTTTGCCTTACGAATCCATAACAGTGGCACACTGTTACAGATTAACAGCAAAATCACAAGCTTTGCTTACACAGGGGTCGTAGTAAATACACCTTGCATAAATCACATATGTTGTCAGATATCTTTAGTCTGTCCTCACTAAATGTAAAAAATACAATTATACATGCCAAGATGATTGGTATACATGCATAATAGTCAATCACACGTGTGTTGCTTGGGACTGCAAGACTTAACTGGATATAAACGGGCTTATGTTACTGTATACCAAGTTAACAATCATACATTGATTACTTACATCTTACAATGACCACAACATGTTTGCTAAGGAAAATATGTCATGAGCTTATGTTATATCACACCAAGTTTATTCACACGCATGCATACTGAGCGACTCGATAAACATGCTCAAGAAGATCCTGACTGGCCTTATATGACATGAGTGGTTCAATACACTGAGCACATCACTAATAGTTAGTCAAGCTAACTTTCATCCACGGGCCATGGCAGTTAGGCAAGAAAGGCAATGTGCAAGCTGATCGTTTGGTGACATGGCAGTGATGGAGGAGGGAAAAGCAATGGGTGGACCCAGCATCATCAATGCCATAAGAGATGCAGGACAAAGAGATGACTATAAGGATGATTGGGAATCTATTTCCTTCTTCAGAGTGAGGGAAAGCGGGGAGTCACCAGACATGAACTTTTTCTCAAGGTTAATTAACACAGAACAGGTGCAATTAGTTGATTTACGCTGGCGAAGATGTTAACGGAGCACCTATGGACCTGTCTGGAGTGCGATCATGATCTTCACTAATGACTAATCATACCAAATTTAACACCATACATGAATTAATTCATTCTGACAATGACCCAAACATGTTTACTAAGAACAATATGTCATGTATGGAGTTAAATTGAACCTGTGGTGAGTTGCTTGGTATAAAATGTGCCAGAACAATGTTCAGTCTTTGGTCAGAGTCATCGTTAAATGTGTCATGACTGGACAGGCAATATTTGAGTTAATGTTAGTATGATCATGGTGTGTGTCGGAGTTTCCAGATTGTTTTTGTTCATGACAAGTTTAGGGTATTCTAATGTTTTTTTCTTGTTGATAACGAACCAAATATTTTTACAAAGCAGTCTCTGGATGTCATGGTACTGTTGTCCAATTGTGGTTTTTCTTGTGGCGGAATTATCTTTTCATTTCATTTTCACATTTAATATTCACTGTTCACTGCCTTCATTTGATTGAGCTGTATTTAATCACATTTTAATTATTTATATTCAATATTTCATATTTTAATTTGTAAATTGCAGTGTTTTTTATTGTTTGAAAATTTGAAAATGATATTGAGAAATTATGTTTATCACTACTTCTACAGTAAAGCTGTAATCCTGGTTTATTTTCGCAGAGAATTTTTTATTTTAAATACAATTGTAAGATCCAGAACCATATTGTTATCTATTAGTCCTAACAGGGTTTCTTAGATACTCTGAGCCCAGGAATGTCTGTTATATAAAACAGGTAGAAGAATGTTTGCTGTCAGAGGGAGATAACTCCACTTTGATTTCTCTAAGGATGGAAGTTTATGAGGAAGAGAGCTGAACACCCCATCTCATGTGCCATAGTCTATAATTTGTGAAGGCCTAATATTTAAAATCCCAGTGGCAAATTTGCTATAGGACTACCTTTACATCAATTTAGTGTTTCAGAATAGCTGATATTGGAAATATGGAGTGACTGAAGCAGAATTAGAGCAGGTTGAAAATGCTAAATAACTCTTTGAAAAAGTGTAGCTGTCTGTGTCTCTGGTTAGCTATTTATGAAGGAAAGATTATTTCCTATTGACCAAAATTCTTAGTCTTACATATAGATATGTACACTAGCTAACTAGCTAATCTCTTAATGAATTCTGTTTTATTGACTCTCCCCAACCCCCTTTCTTTCTGTCTCTCTCTATCTGTCTGTCTGTTTCTCTGTCTCTCTCTCATATCTGTTTATATCTCTGTGTGCTCTCTCTCTCATATCTGTTTATATCTCTGTGCACTCTCTTTCTCTGTCTTTCCCCCTCCCCTCTCTCTCCCTCTCTCTGTTTCTTTCTCTCTCTCTGTTTCTCTCTCTCTCTCACTCTCTCTCTCTGTTTCTCTCTGTTTCTCTCTCTCTCTCTGTCTGTTTCTTTCTCTCTCTCTCTGTTTCTCTCTCTCTCTCTCTCTCTCTCTCTCTCTGTTTCTTTCTCTCTCTCTCTCTGTTTCTCTCTCTCTCTCTTTGTTTCTTTCTCTCTCTCTCTCTCTCTCTCTCTGTTTCTTTCTCTCTCTCTCTCTCTCTCTGTTTCTCTCTCTCTCTTTCTCTCTCTCTCTCTGTTTCTCTCTCTCTCTCGCTCTCTCTCTCTGTTTCTTTCTCTCTCTCTCTCTCTGTTTCTCTCTCTCTCTCTCTCTCTCTCTCTCTCTCTCTCTCTCTCTCTCTCTCTCTCTCTCTCTCTCTCTCTCTCTCTCTCTCTCTCTCTCTCTCTCTCTCTCTCTCTCTCTCTCTGTTCCTCACTCTTCCTTTCACTCTTGTTTTTTTTCTCTTAATCTGCCTGCATGCCCCACTCACTGTGTCTGTCCACCATTTTCTTCCACTGTTGTATTTTTGTCTATCTGTCTGTGTGTTTCTTTCACTCAGTCACTTTCTGTCTCATTTTTTATATTTCTCTGTTTAAATCAATCTCTCTGTCACTTTCCGTCTCTGTCTGTTGCTATTTTATTGGTCTCTCTCTTGTGCTCCTCTCTTCTCTCTACCCCTACCTCCACCTCTATCTCACTCTTTCCTAATTGGTAATTATAACTGTGATTTCTAATACTATCCGTGCCCTCTGTTTAAATGCTTCTTTATGTATATACGTGAAATTTATACAAGAATGAGAGCTGACAACATATTTTATAAAGCTGTAACCTATTATAGATTAAACTTGTAATTCGTTGCACTCGTATGGCAATTTATGTTGGTAAATTAACACTTAATCTGCTCAGCATTGTTCAGATATTGACAATATTTTACTAGTACCCAACAGCTTTCTTCAAGTCTTTAACGTAAAGGATACTATGCTTGGGGTTTGGATTGTATTTGCACTGCCTAACTCACCATTTGTGTGCTGTGATAGTCTTCTGTTTTTGATCATTCAAATTGCATTTAAAATATTTAAATTAAAATATATTATTTATGAGTTCAAGTTGTTTATCTGCTACATATCATTTGTAAATAGTGATTGGCATTTGGGAATGCTTACTTGTATTAATTCAAAAAATGAGAATCAGTATAGTTTCTGATGATTGTGGTTACTTGTGAACCACATGAGACAGAACCATGCATGTCATGGTTGTATAGACTAATAACACTGTTATGAAATCATCACTTAATTCATCAAACTTATATCTGTAAGGCAACTGCTATTTAGTTTACTTTCTCATCTAAAACACACTTCGCAAGTGGTCTCCCCAAGCCACAGGTTGTTAAGCTATCAGGTTCTCTCTTAGTCTAAACCTCATCTTTAGTTAAGTGTGATTTGAGGATCCTGGTAGTAACTATGCCACATTCAGTTGAGTTCTTGCTTACATAGAGGAGCCAAAAAGGAATGAGATGACAAGAAAAGAACAACTATTAGGATGATTTCAATTAATAGTAATTATAGGGTAGTGGGTAGCTACAGTACTGTATAGAGTATATGAACGAACAAACAAACTTTGTTTTCAAAGGGTTAAGAATTGGACACGCAGGCCTGTCTAACACTCTACCCTTCTGTCACTCTCTTTCATACATTATTTCATCCACACATCATTTGAGGCTCACTGAGAATAACAATAATATAAAAGACATGCATTATAAAGGCATGGTGAAAAATGCAAAAATCACTACTACATAACTCACTAAATAATGAATGATGTGACAATTGTTATTAGCTCTGGGGAACATACTGGTCTACCAAAAGGGGACTGGATGTTATACTAGGGTTTTATTATTATTATTATTATTATTATTGTTATTATTATTAGAAAACTCTATGATGCCAGCCCAGGAATGTTATTGTAAAACAAGCAAATATATTAACGTCTTCAGGTTGTTACTGCCTAGTTCACCATCTTACTATATACCCATCTTTGTATGTGTGTGTGTGTGTGTGTGTGTGTCCGTCTGTTGTCCGTCCGTCCGTCCGTCCACCCACCCATCCGTCCACCCACCTGTCGGCCCGCCCGACCGTCCGTCCGTCCGTCCGTCCGTCCGTCTGTCTGTTTATTTAAAAATATTTCAAGTATATGTATAATGAAACAGTCACTGAGTTTTTTGTACACATTTAAACACAATAGTGAATGTATTTATTTACCAGTGTTTCCTATATTAGCTCATTAAGTTAACAGTTTGTTGTTGTTTTCAGGTGTCATGACACGTTTGAAATACATTTGAAGTGTTTTTAAACTGTTACTGTAGCCATCCCAACAAATGACAGTTATGCATCCAATTACATGACCATTATAACTATCTGTAGTGACAGTCATCAGTTCTTCAATACACTGTAAACACAAACAGTGGTGAAAATAGACAAGGTTTTCTTGAGAAGCAAATTGTCAAAAGTTGGACTAGACTTGTAAAGAAATTTGTTTAAACTCCTTTTACACAGTTCAGTGGCAAAGGAGTTATGGACACAGTTCATAATCTGGCATACTGTGTTCAACACAAAGCTGCTGCCCATTTGCAGCAGGCCTTGTGTTGATTTTTTAAAATAACATAGTATTGGTCAGAAAGCTATGGCAAACTAATGAACATAAACTTGCCAAGAGATCACAAACAGCCACAAATGCTGGGGTTGACTGCTACAACCTGTAAAGGATATGCAACTAACTTATTTTTTTTTTACATGGGTATATTGAAAGACACAAGTGGCTGAGGGGTTAAAACATTTGGAAACTTTCAATGATCAAATTGAGGGAAAGGATTAGTGGAAACATACAAGAAATATACTGTTAAAATTGAAGGAAAGGTCAGTCAAATCTGCAAGAGGAAGACAGTGTTACAGATGGGTGGACAACAATGAAATGGACTGGAAAAAGCTTATATCAGTGCACCATGAAGATGCAGGACAGAGAGTATTGAGACTCATTACAGCAGACCCTCAGTGCAGAGGTGGCCCTTGATTGATTGATTGACTGATTGATTGAATGTTCAAATCAGGCATTGATTGTGTATCGTTGTTTTTAACATTTGTTTTTAAATATGTGAAAAATGCCATGGATGTAATATAAGCCATTTGAAAATTAAATGTAATGTAAAGAAAAAACCTAACACACTACTTGTACAATCATACACTTTCAACAATATTTTATAAAGCAGCACAAAAAATATAGTTGTTCCATTAAAAGATAAGCATGTTAAGATGTGTGAGCATTCTTCAACACCAATATATAAAATTATATGAAAGCAAGTTGTCATTTTATCAAACCCACATCAGTAAAGCTCACAAACATAAGGTCATGATTTGTATTGTTATCACCCATTATTAAACAGCTGATTGAATTACTCAGTTATGTTTTGGTAGAATGTGACAATGTAGGGAGATTGTAATCTAGTTGGTAGTTGACATACTGGGGTAATGTTTAGGTTTAGTAGAATGTTACACTGTTGGGAGGCTTAGTAATCTAGTGATTAGTTAACATACTGGGGTAATGTTTAGTAGATTGTGACAATGTTGGGAGGCTGAGTAATCTAGTGATTAGTTGACATACTGGTGTAATGTTTAGTAGAATGTCACAGTGTAGGGAGGCTTAATAATCTAGTGATTAGTTGACATACTGTAATGTTTAGTAGAATTTCACAGTGTAGGGAGGCTTAGTAATCTAGTTGGTTGTTGACATACTAGGGTAATGTTTAGTAGAATGTCAGTGTAGGGAGGCTTAATAATCTAGTGATTAGTTGACATACTGGTGTAATGTTTAGTAGAATGTCACAGTGTAGGGAGGCTTAATAATCTAGTGATTAGTTGACATACTGTAATGTTTAGTAGAATTTCACAGTGTAGGGAGGCTTAGTAATCTAGTTGGTTGTTGACATACTGGGGTAATGTTTAGTAGAATGTCACAGCGTAGGGAGCTTAATAATCTAGTTGGTTGTTGACATACTGGGGTAATGTTTAGTAGAATGTCACAGTGTAGGGAGGCTTAATAATCTAGTTGGTTGTTGACATACTGGGGTAATGTTTAGTAGAATGTCACAGTGTAGGGAGGCTTAATAATCTAGTGATTAGTTGACATACTGTAATGTTTAGTAGAATTTCACAGTGTAGGGAGGCTTAGTAATCTAGTTGGTTGTTGACATACTAGGGTAATGTTTAGTAGAATGTCACAGTGTAGGGAGGCTTAGTAATCTAGTGATTAGTTGACATATTGGTGTAATGTTTAGTAGAATGTCACAGTGTAGGGAGGCTTAATAATCTAGTGATTAGTTGACATATTGGTGTAATGTTTAGTAGAATGTCACAGTGTAGGGAGGCTTAGTAATCTAGTTGGTTGTTGACATACTGGGGTAATGTTTAGTAGAATGTCACAGTGTAGGGAGGCTTAGTAATCTAGTTGGTTGTTGACATACTGGGGTAATGTTTAGTAGAATGTCACAGCGTAGGGAGCTTAATAATCTAGTGATTAGTTGACATACTGGTGTAATGTTTAGTGACATACTGTAATGTTTAGTAGAATTTCACAGTGTAGGGAGGCTTAGTAATCTAGTTGGTTGTTGACATACTGGGGTAATGTTTAGTAGAATGTCACAGTGTAGGGAGCTTAATAATCTAGTGATTAGTTGACATACTGGTGTAATGTTTAGTAGAATGTCACAGCGTAGGGAGCTTAATAATCTAGTGATTAGTTGACATACTGTAATGTTTAGTAGAATTTCACAGTGTAGGGAGTCTTAGTAATCTAGTTGGTTGTTGACATACTGGGGTAATGTTTAGTAGAATGTCACAGCGTAGGGAGCTTAATAATCTAGTGATTAGTTGACATACTGTAATGTTTAGTAGAATTTCACAGTGTAGGGAGGCTTAGTAATCTAGTTGGTTGTTGACATACTGGGGTAATGTTTAGTAGAATGTCACAGCGTAGGGAGCTTAATAATCTAGTGATTAGTTGACATACTGTAATGTTTAGTAGAATTTCACAGTGTAGGGAGGCTTAGTAATCTAGTTGGTTGTTGACATACTGGGGTAATGTTTAGTAGAATGTCACAGTGTAGGGAGCTTAATAATCTAGTGATTAGTTGACATACTGTAATGTTTAGTAGAATGTCACAGTGTAGGGAGGCTTAGTAATCTAGTTGGTTGTTGACATACTGAGGTAATGTTTAGTAGAATGTCACAGTGTAGGGAGGCTTAGTAATCTAGTTGGTTGTTGACATACTGGGGTAATGTTTAGTAGAATGTCACAGTGTAGGGAGGCTTAGTAATCTAGTTGGTTGTTGATATACTGGGGTAATGTTTAGTAGAATGTCACAGTGTAGGGAGGCTTAGTAATCTAGTTGGTTGTTGACATACTATGGTAATGTTTAGTAGAATGTCACAGTGTAGGGAGGCTTAGTAATCTAGTTGGTTGTTGACATACTGGGGTAATGTTTAGTACAATGTCACAGTGTAGGGAGGCTTAGTAATCTAGTTGGTTGTTGACATACTGGGGTAATGTTTAGTAGAATGTCACAGTGTAGGGAGGCTTAGTAATCTAGTTGGTTGTTAACATACTGGGGTAATGTTTAGTAGAATGTCACAGTGTAGGGAGGCTTAGTAATCTAGTTGGTTGTTGACATACTAGGGTAATGCTTAGTAGAATGTCACAGTGTAGGGAGGCCTAGTAATCTAGTTGGTAGTTCACATACTGGAGATCTTTTGTCAATCTAGTAAGATGTTTTTGTTAGCGCTGTGGCTTATATGCTGTGAACACAATTCCCTGATGTACTGAGTTGTTGGTTTGAAATCAGCTGCAGGCAATTTGGAATCAGGCTGCTTGGCATTTATTTTGATGGGTTGAGCTTCAATCGCTCAAACAGCAATGGCAAACTTCTGAACATAAAAAATTGCCTAGTAAATCAGAAAAAGAAAAAAAAATGCTGATTGATTGTGACATCTTGTAAAGGACATATACTTGTTTTGGACAAATTCACCTATCTTGGCAGCACTGTTTCCCAAGCTATTACAATTGATGATGAAGTAGACACATTTCCCTTGAATAAAATGCAAGAATCTCCAAGGCCAGCGCGGCCTTTGGCAGACTGTACAAAAATGTATGGGACAGAAATGGAATATGCCTGCAAACAAAGCTGAAAATCTACAAAGCAGTTGTATTATCCACACTGCTTTATGCTTGTGAAACATGGACTGTTTATCATCGACACGCTAGGAATTAAACCACTTCCACACAGTCTGCCTTGGGAAGCTATTGAAGATTAAATGGCAAGACAAGTTCCCAGACACTGAAGTTCTAGAAAGAGCGTCCATACCCAGTATCCACACTCTACTAATGAAGAATCAGATTAGCTGGGCTGGTCACTTAACTCGCATGCCAGATCACAGGCTCCCTAAACAATTTTTTTATGGCGAGCTGCATTGTGGTAAACGCACCCAAGGCAGCCAGAGGAAACGCTTTAAAGACACTGAAAATCTCACTGAAAGCTTTTGGAATTCATCTTGACACCCGGGAGACTGCTACCAGGAAATTCGTGGCGTACATCATTATGCAAGGGTGCAGTCACCTGTGAAGCAACCAGGACTGCAAGAGCTGTGAAGAAAGCTGGACAGAAAAACCCCTTCAGGAGTTCCTCCTCCTGGAACGTCAAGCATTCTTTGCCCACATTGTCAAAGAACATTTCAAGCTAAAATAGGCCTTATCAGCCATCTTAGAACTCAAAGGTCATACTTTCAACCCCACTGGATGAAATGACTGGTCATCATCATTCTTGATGGACAAACAACAAAGGACATATATCTAATTGTATGGGTTTTAGTGCAGCATACATGTTTTTTTTATCTCCAACAGCATGATTGTCTTTTGTCTTTGTTCACATTACAGAAGTAGTGAGTTTTATTGGCTAAACAGTGTCTTAATACATGTTATTTCTGAACTCTGTTAGCTCATTCTGTATAAATACAATTTATCATCAGGTATTTCAGTCTGTAGATGCTGTTGAAGTAATCTGATCACTACATTGTATAGACATTTCTGCAATGCTCTTCTCCTCTGCATAAGGAAGCCTTATGTTTGTGTATGCCTGTAGGTTTTTTTTGGTGTCCTCTTTGTTATTTACCCTGAATTTTGCCTTCTTAATTTGCAGTAGAAGAATTGCATGTAATCAGTCTAATACCGCATACTTGTAAGACTGGCAATCAACATTACAAGAATAGAAACTAATATTACAAGAACAGCGAGTAATACTACAAAACTAACAGCTAACATTGCAAGACTGGCTTTTTGTTAATTATCTCTTTTCCTCTGTTGTAAATAACTTTTCATTTATTATTTTCTTCATATATCACATTATTTTTGTGATCAAATATTGTTTTATTATAAGTAATTTAAGTAGTCATATTTTTATATTCATAATGAATTGAGATTACTACAAAATGTATGGTTGTTTTCATTCTGAAAGATTCTTGAATATCGAGGCCAGAAGTGGAAAGGAAAGAAGCTCATACGCCTGGATGTCCCCGAGCTGAGTGTTCTGACATTTCAGTCTGAGAATGGTGGACAAACTGCTTACATGGTACAGTTCTTTGTTTTATAATACCCTTAAATCTGAGAAATGAATGACCTAGTACTGATTGGCACTTGTAGAAGAGACATTAAAAGTAGATATCAGTGAAAACATTAGAATATGCACACTGGAAATCTGTACCTTCACCAGAATATGTTTGCTGACATGTGCAGTGGTGCAGGATTTGTCCCCAGTAGTGGCAAGACATTGTCTCATCAATATGGCTCTGGGATGAGGAAGTGAGCTGGTCTTGTGACCTAGTATATGTGAAGGACTAGCACTTTACAAACCATGCATCTTTATCTGTCATGGCATTACCTTTATCTTTACACAAGATATGAACATGAAGCCTTCAAGTGATGCTGTCTTTTACTGAATGAACAAGTGTACATTAGTGCCTACAATTAACTAGGTTACAATTAGCCTTTGATATTGCTCAGTGTGTCTGTTGTCTAGTGTGTCCACTTATGTCTATACATAAAGCACATCTTTACATAAAACAGACCTAACATATCGACATGAGAAATAATAGAAAAGTAAAGGAGTAAATGTCTGGAAAAGGTGGCAAAACAGGAGACAAGTCAGACAAAAAAGTCATGTCTAGTATATCCAAAATGTCCATCTCATCAAGCCTCCTGAAATGGTGTCTAGTGATTTATCTGGGAAAGTAAAGGTGACTGGTGTAGTACTGACCATACTCAATGGATGCTGTTATTATTTAGAAAGCCTCAGATTCTCCATGTCCATCTGTGCCATACTTTGTATTTGGCAGAAATGATTTGAAAAGTAAAATAATGTTTATTGCAGTATGGATACTTTACTCTCTGGTTAGACTAGTCAGTAGATCCCCGCAGTTTGACATCTGCTGAAAGACACAGCTCATGTGGGTGTGTTAAGTTGTAGTTACTTAATCATTAGTCCATAAAAAAGATGGGAAACGAGCAAGGGGAAGACGAGATATATACCTGTATGGCTTGTCCACATGGCATAATTGGGGTAAAGACCTAGGCCTTATCCAAGACTAGTGATTGTCTGAGATGGCGAACCATGACCACCCATGCTTATTGGCATGGCAAATGATGATGATTAATCTTAGAAGGGTAGTTATTTGTGGTTATGTAACTGGGGAACCGCCATTGCATATTGGATAGTGCACTAGCTTAGCAACTTGTTGGTCTTGATTCAGTCACTGTTCTTCACAGCTTTATGACTGAACTCAGTCCTTGTAAAATGGGTATCAGAGATTTCTCTAGAAAGAAAATGTCAGGGAAGGGAAACCTTGTCTCACCCCGCTCACTAGGACTTGGTAATGTGTGGTCCAATGTGGTATAGGAAATAAGATGGAGACCAGCGTAAATGTATAGGATTAATGTTTTCCTATTCCGTTATAATGAAATAAACTACATTTTAACTATTTTGAGAACATTCCTATCTTCTCATCCAGGAAATCAACAAGGACAAATGATACTTCACAGTCAAACATCCTGTCACATTTGCACCATGTTTATTTGTGTTTTTCGTTTGTTCTGTTTTATGTTTTTTTTTTTTTTTTTTTAATGTGTTGCTGTGTTTATATTTAAATGATTGTTGTTGTGTCTTCTTATACTAGGACCTTGGGCTTCACTGTAAGGAGAAATATGGCAGCTTTGATCTGACTGTCTACAGTCCATACTGGATTGTCAACTTAACTGACCAGGACATAGCCTTGAAGGTTTGTTTCTAGTTGTATGAGTATGTGGTTTTATAGAAGTTGTAATAATACTTGGTAGGTTTCTGTGTTGTGGTATAGATGCTGTAATAAAACTCATTAGGTTTCTGTGTGGCGTGACACAACATGTAATCATTCTTGTTAGGTTTCTGTGTGGTGTGACACAACATGTAATCATTCTTGTTAGGTTTCTGTGTTATGTGACACAACATGTAATCATTCTTAGGTTTCTGTGTGGTGTGACACAACATGTAATCGTTCTTAGGTTTCTGTGTGGTGTGACACAATATGTAATCATTCTTAGGTTTCTGTGTGGTGTGACACAATATGTAATCATTCTTAGGTTTCTGTGTGGTGTGACACAACATGTAATCGTTCTTGTAGGTTTCTGTGTGGTGTGATACAATATGTAATCATTCTTAGTTAGGTTTCTGTGTGGTGTGATACAATATGTAATCATTCTTAGTTAGGTTTCTGTGTGGTGTGATACAATATGTAATCATTCTTAGTTAGGTTTCTGTGTGTGTCATGTAATCATTCTTGTTAGGTTTCTGTGTGGTGTTAGAACAGGTGTGAGTATTAGTCTAGTAATGTTAGCCACAGTTCTTATACCGTTAGCCGCTGTTATTTTAATGTTACCTGCTGTTCCTGTTTTACATTCTTAGGTTTCTGTGTGGTGTGCCTGTTTTACAGTGATGAGGGCAGACTACAAAATCATATTACTAATCTGAGTTCAACCTGCAGCAGATACAATATGAGTATAAACACAGCCAAAACCGAAGTAATGCAAGTTAGCAGATCGCCAGGCCCACTAAATATACAGATAAATAACACACCTCTGAAACAAGTTAAAGAATTCAAATACCTTGGAAGTATGATCACAGAAGATGGCAGATTGGACAGAGAAATTGAAATCAGATGTCAAAAAGCTAGTGCACTTACATATCAACTATCACCCTTACTGAAACATCCAAACATACCCGTGTCCGCAAAACGACAGATAATAAACAGCATATTCACACCAACCCTATGCTACCAATCTCAAACCTGGACTTTATCCAAATTACACCTTCGCAAAATCAACACCTGCGAAATGAGATGCCTGAGGAGAGCTGCCAACTTAACAATCCGAGACCGAGTAAGAAATGCTACTATCAGACAGACTGTGGGATCAACACCTTGTGTCACATTTATTGACAGACAGAAGATCAAGTGGTTTGGCCATGTCATTAGAATGCAACATCAACAACTACCATCACTGGCCTTACATCAAAGATCATCTGCGACGAGACCACGAGGACGTCCAAGAAGAAAATGGATTGACGACATCAGAGACATTGTACAACCTCACGGAATGACACTATCCAGTGCCGTCCACCGGGCGCTGGAACGCAAATTATTCCTCCCCACGACGCTTGACGGCAGAAGTGGAAGATGATGATGATGATGATGATGATGACCTGCTGTTCTTGTAATATTAGCTTCTGTTCTTGTAATGTTCTCTGTTATTCTCGTCATATTAACTGTTATTCCTGTCATGTTATCTGCTATTCCTATACATTAGCCACTGTTCTTTTAATATTAGCTATTAGTCTAGTAATGTTAGCCACAGTTCTTATACCGTTAGCCGCTGTTATTGTAATGTTAACTGCTATTCTTGTAATATTAGCTGCTGCTGTTGTTGTGTTAACTAGTGTACTTGTAAGTTAATCGCTGTTCTTTACTTGTGTTAACTAGTGTACTTGTAAGTTAGTCGCTGTTGTTAGCTGCTGTTTTTATTGACCATGCTATGTGCACAATTATTCTGACTCCAGGAGGATGACAAAGAAAGCCCTCTAGTACAAGAGAAAGGCAACAAGGATATCATGCTATTCTACTTCCGGGACAAGACCATGTTTGGGGGAACTGCCAAGAGAAAGGTGAGGAGAATTCTTTATTTGCTGGACTGAGGGAAGGTTTCCAGTTGCCATTACATGAACATCTTTTTATATTAGACTACAGGAAAGCAACATGATTTAGTTTGCTCAGAGAAATACCACCTGCTTTATTTCACTTACTGAACAATGGCTTCATTTGTGTGTTATCCTAAAGTGAAGTAAAGAATAGTAACGCTGTAACCTCCCATGCATGTTGTAGGAGACATGACTGACTACCTCATCCTGTAGACAACTTGAGCTATAAAATCCCGGGTGCTTCGAAGTTACATTCCACTCTCACTCAGACATTTTTGCATTGTGCCAAGTTTATTTGCACCCTTAGGCTGACACATCTGACTTTAATGGGCGTTTGCTGCCCGGGTTAGCCTTCCCGGGTGTTTCGAAGGACTTTCAACACATTCTAGCTGGTCAAGTTAGAACTGTCGAAGACATCATGGTTAGCCCTCAAAGGAAGGCAGGGGCAGACCATGGGCATTATCCGGCATCCAAGGAGGCTTCCATAATTGCAGAGCTGACACATAGTGCTCTGATACTGGGCTCACCCAAGGAATCTTCATGTCCTGCACATGACTGCTTAGCCTCACTTCCGTATATTGAACCTCCCGTTCACCACAGGCTGCTCCTCTGAAGACCAGGAGGGACCTGTATGAAGATGACATACACACAGCAAGCTTTCGCTTCGGACTTCCACGTAATGGATTCACTAGCCAAGCAATTTCATTTCATGTAAATGAGATGTTTTTCCACCTTTGGTAACTCACGAGGTAGGCTGCAGATGCTACCGGCTCAGCATCTCATGGCCAGACCCTCCCATCCAGGGGGGATATTGACTTAGAGCGTTCAGACATATCACTCAGCTGAGAACCGTAGAGACGTTTTTCCACCTTTGGTAACACCCACTCAGTGTGCCCCTGGGACGCTTTTTTCTACCTTTGGTAATGCTCATGAGATAGACTGCAGATGATGCCGGCTCAGCATCTCACGGTCAGGCCCTCACATCTGGGAGATATTGACTTAGAGGTGTTCAGCCATATCCCTCAGCTGAGAGCTATAGAACAAGTGTCTGGACCAAGCATGTATCAGGCTAAACATCTCACCTCCATTCAGCAGAGTGTGAGCAACGGCCAGGCTCTCACATCTGGGGAATATTGACTTAGAGCTGTTAGGCCAAATCCCTCAGCTGAGAGCCGTAGAGTAAGTGTCTAGACCAACCGACGGTATCTGATCATCTTCGCGCCTCTGACTTTCGTTCTTGATTAATGAAAACATTCTTGACAAATGCTTTTGCAGTAGCTCCTCTTGCAGCGATCCAAGAATTTCACCTCTAAAGCTGCAATACGAATGCCCCCGTTTGTCCCTGTTAATCATTACCTCCAGTTCCGAAAACCAACAAAATAGGACCGAGGTCTTATTCCATTATTCCATGTGCCGTTATTGAGGCAGCCGAGGCCTGCTTGGAACACTCTATTTTTTTCAAAGTAAACGCGCCGGCCACCCAGGATACTCAGCACAGGGCACCCACGGGAGAGAGCTGGCAGACGTTAGGGCAGGAATAACTGGCAGTGAACCGGCGCGAGCCTGACCGCCTGCCTGCACCTGAGATCCAACTATAAGCTTTTTAACTGCAACAACTTTGATATACGCTATTGGAGCTGAAATTACCGAGGCTGCTGGCACCAGACTTGCTCTCCAATAAATCCTCGTTAAAGGGTTTAAAGTGTACTCATTCCAATTACGGGGCCTCGATAGAGTCCCGTATTGTTATTTTTGGTCACAACCTCCCCATGCCGGGAGTGGATCAGTTGTGCGCCTGCTGCCTTCCTTGGATGTGGTAGCCGTTTCTCATGCTCCATCTCTGGAATCAAACCCTGATTCCTCGTTAACCGTTACAAACATGGTAGGCATGTCACGTACCATCAACATTTGATAGGGCAGACATTTGAAAGATGCATCGCCAGCACATAAGGCCATGTGATCAGCACAAAGTCACCAGTGAGAACGCCGCACTCCGTGAAGGACAACAGCGATTGGTTTTGAACTAATAAAAGCGCTCTTTCTGCGAGGGTTGGAGCATGGTAAGCATGCATTAGCTCTAGAATTGCCTCAGCTATCCAAGTAGGATCGTGTCATCTAAGGAACCTCGACAGATTTAATGAGCCATTCATGGTTTCACTGTGAGACAATGTGAACTTAGACATGGCGGGCTTAATCTTTGAGACAAGCATATGACTACTGGCAGGATCAAGCCAGATATCTATTGCATACGCAGGTCAAGAGTAGCAATCACTCAGCGCACTCTCTCTATTCCCGGTGATACATGCAAAACCACTGACGCCTACCGACGAGTTTTCAAGCTACGCCAGGCAGAACTGACCGAAAAGCTATGCCAGCTTACTGACTTGCAGACCACTACTCATCGAGAGAGAGAGTGGGCGCTTATCGAGACTGTATCGAACGGTTGTACAAAAATTGCACTTTCGCCCGCTCAAACCATAACTCTAGCTTCACGCTGCAGTCACATTCTTGAAACACCTGCCTCACTATCTTGCTTTGGCTGGGAAGTTCCCCATTGGGTGCACCTCACACAGCCATCCAAGACAATGAACGCAAGACATGGGACTGATCTTGCGCACCAGACCAGCCCTTGCTAACTTGTAGATATAACAAAAAGGGAGAATGAACATACAGTTTATATATCTTGGAATTGATAACATTGTTTTGGTAGAAAACAGTTAACACTGTATTTCACTAGGCATAAAAAATAATTGTGGGACCTATCCAGTACATGGGAGAGACAGACCGCTGTACAGTGACATGATCTCCTATGCCACATTGCATGACAACAGAGACAAAATTACCATTAAAATATTGCTTTAATTTGATCTGTTGAAGTTCCTAGATTTGTTGATGCTAGCTTGTCACACACACTGTAACTTACAGTAATGGTCCTTCGTTCTAGTCAGAACCTGATGATGTTGTGTAATTACGTTTTGTACACTAGCTCCACATTGGCTAGTTAAGTGCACAATATCATCCCTCTTCAGTGTGGATAATATGTTGTCTTTTTTTACAGTACAGCTTATGTTAATAGTACATATGCTAATGTGATTGTTTTCTAGTTAATAGCAATATGCAGGGAGGGTAGGATGGGAGGGTGACACAGAGGAAGAGGAGGTTTGGCACCGACAGTGAAGGCTGAGAGTCTAAAACTTTTGTAAAAACCTGTTATTGTAATGATTTAATTTATCCCAGACATAATAGGAAACATTAACATTGTGTTAACAATTCTAAGAATAATGGAGAAACTGTCAGCATTAATTTTTTTTTTATCAAGGCTTGACATGGGAATGTTTGTTAACAATTTATCATAAGTTTGAAATGGGGAAATGTCAACATTAATTTTGTATAGAAAGATTGGGGAATTGAATGTGCATGTTTATGTATTTACTACATTACTTGGTATGAATGTTTCATTCATATTCATCATTCATTCATTATTTTTTAAATATCTGCTGAACTAAATACTGTCATCCGTGCTATCCAGTTTTTAAAGTCTTAAAACCCAGCAAATCTTCAGTGCTTTTTGTGTCCACACTAGCAATTAATATAGTTTATGTGCCATGTGCAATACTATCTTAGCTGAACAGATGTTTCTCCTTGATTTTACATTAATGGACTATAGAATGAGTATGTGTAGGGCACATGCACATCTCAGTGTAAATGCCAAAAAAAGAGCACCCATTGCATGAATTACTCAACAAATGGAACAGACCAAAAAAAGGTCAATAGTGGCTGCATCAGCTGGGGATTCCGTCAGACTCATATGTGAGCTCATGAGTACCGAGCCTGGACACCAGTTCACCCAACCTTTAGGGTCATCTTTTCTGTCCTGAAAAATGTGGTTAGAGATGTAGAGAGTGTAATCTCACAGCAGTAGATGCAGAGGTCAAGGCCCTCATTAATAACTACTGTGATGATCAGGTTGCAGTTATATATACATACAGCTCGGTTGTTTGGTATCACAGGTGTGCAAGGGCTTTCTTAGCATACTCAGTGGCAGTATTGTTAAAGAAAGCCAGCAGAGCTTTCACTACCACCACAAGCAGTATGACAATGGAAGTGTTGGCAGTAACAATGACATTATGTTGACTTAAGTTGCAAAACTATACCCAAGGTTGCATGATTCATTGATTTCGATCTGGAAATTTGATGCAGGTTTTGTGCTAGACATTGGATGACATTACTGCAGAGGTCCACAGTTAGCAAAGTTATGTTTTATCTTTATAAAAGGACATACAGATGTCATGGGCAATGAAAGGACAGATAGGCTTGCTGAAGCTGCCCATGCATCAGAAGGTTGACCAGTGTGTCAAGCTGAGATCGTGAACATTACTTATGAGGCTAGCTAAAGCAACTGAAAATATCAGCATCAATAGTCAGAATGCTGGCATTTAGATTGAAAATTGATTTGGCCAGGATGTGCGAGCAGACTTGTTTGTTAATCAACATTGAATAGGCATGGTTAGTTGCTGTACGCTGATGGACTTACTATAATGAGGAGATTGTCTATAGTGCAATTAACTGAACTGTAAAGGTGTTAGGTTTCTGATTGCAGTTTTGCACATTGTTGTTATAAATGTTCCATAATTATAGCTCTTGAGCATTTGCAGTCAGTGCTGATGTCTACAACTTGAATGTTATCAGTAGTTGTTTTGTTTTGCACCACCGATCATGTTTGCTATCATTAGGAAGACTGGCAATAGTTGTCTTCATTCATGTCAAGTCTTGTAAAGTGGTTATAAAGCATACATTATATTTATTCTGCGAATAATAAAGAACATATATTGGCAGCAAGCAGCAGCCATAAGAATCAACAACCTTGTAGGAACATTTCCGTTTATAAAGTAGGGCGTCAGACAAGATTTTGTATTGTCTCCTGATTTGTTCTCATTGTAAGGTGAATATATAATGAGATCTACAGAAAATATGCCAGGGATCCTGGTTGGTGGATATAATATAAATAACTTACATTATGCTGATGACACCGTCTGTAAAGCAACAAATCAGAAGGATCTGCAGGAAATGATAGATACAATGGTTGTAGAAAGTGAAAAAAAAACGGGCCTTAGTTTGAATAATAGAAAGACAGAAGTCATGGTGATATCAAAGAAACAGATTGTGCCTAAATGTACAATTAAAGTACTGGACGTTATTTTGGGGCAAGTGCAGAAATTCAGATATCTAGGCACATAGATAACATCAGATGGAAGATGCATCACTGAGATAAAGAACAGGATAAGATGAGCAAAAACTGCTTCTATAAAATGAAGATAGTTTTGTGCAATAAGTCGCTGACCTTGAAAGTTAGAAAAAGAGTTCATGCATGTTACATAGAACCAATTTTAACTTACGGCTGCGAATCCTGGACAATTAGTAAACGCGAAAAAATCTATGGAAGCCTTGGAGATGCAGTTTTATAGAAGAATGCTGAAAATTAATTGGACAGCCAAAATGAGCAGTCAGGGCGTTTTAAGGGAAGCTGAGTCGCAAAGACAACTATCACAAACATCAAAAAGAGGCAGTCATCGTTTTTTGGCCACGTTATGAGAAGACAAAAACTGGAACATGTTGTGACAGCCTGAAAGATTTGCAGAAGAGATAGAGGAAGACAGCGTGAGAAGATTCTTGACAGTCTTGTGTCATGGCATCAAAGGGAATCAACACACGAATTCATCCATGACATCAGGGATAGTAATTTGTGGCGAGGCATGATCGCCCATGCCAGCCGGCAAGGCACTGCATAATGATATTTATTCCTGGTGGTGCTGTCAAATGTCATCATCCACATTGTGTTTTCTTTCATTTTTCTGCTGCTGCTGTCTTTTAACTCCCAATAAATCATTGGCCTTTGACCAAGCCCTCCTATCCTTGTGTGATGTGTGCACATGTGCATACATGCATGTGTGCATCTGTATGTGTGCATGCTTTTTTGTATGTTTGTGGGTGTATTTACCCTGTGAGTTCCAGGAGGACTGTCTAGGTGATATCAGCTGATATGTACAGGGAAAGGCACAGTATCTGTCCCTCACTTCCTTATTCACTGAAATGTGTGTAATTGTTTCCATGCCCTATGATTATATGGTACCTGTTTAGTTCATATTTTTTGACCAGACAACTGCTAATGAATGTTTGTAGTTTATTAGCTCCTGCTTTTGTTGTTCTCCATGCTTTTGATCATTAGACAAATATTGATCTAACCTGTTTCCTCCATTATTACAACCAGTACTGGAATAGAAATTAACTAAACAGAGAACAACAAAAAAAAGCTATTCATTTCATAGTTTTCTTGTTTTAATTAATATTCACAGGCAGCTAAAGGCAGGGTATGGACATTTCCTTTTGACATGTGTTTCCCCCCTTCTGTGTGTTGTTATGTTTATTCCCCTCCTACATTTTACATGCTGTATCTACATTTTACATGCTGTATCTAAATTTTACGTGCTGTATCTACATAGTACATTCTCTACCTACCCTCTACTTCTGGGAATCTGCACACATTCTATATCTTATTATCTCTATTCACTTCTTCATGGAATTTGTGTTCACTTTCTACTTCTTGGAATTTGCTCTGACTTCTCTTTCTGGGAATCTGTTCGGACTGCTGTTTCATGTGCTAACTTCTATCGCTTTGTATCACTATCTGCCTTTTGACATCAACAATCTCCCATTGTAATATATTCTCCTAATTTTTCTTAGAAGTTCATGTTCTTTTTAAACAATTCTTTATTCAACCCGTCCAGTGTTTTGAATATTTATCCACTAAAATGTACCTGTCTCCAATAATTTTGTTTTATTTCTCAAAGGATGCTCCATAAATGTGAACATCCCGATTACAATCCCTTACCTATCCTCACCATGTTTATATTGATGCTTCAAAAATACAAATATGTGTAATGTTTCATCAGTTTATTGAGAACCTAGTGTCTAGTTGTTTGTCAGGTCTTAGTTAGATATGACTGAGCTACCGTATGACAGTAGACGGTACTACCTGCTTCTGTTAGCGCCGAATGTTGGGCGACACTTACCAACCCAACACCCCACATTGTGCCAAAGGCTTCAGGCAGAAGAGCACAATTGGGAGGGTACAAGCCTTATCCTAGTGTGAGGAAATGCAGCCTAAAGACTAAATGTCATGGCAGGGCAGACCAGGCCCTAAACCTTGGTTAGCAACTGGTCTAGGATCGAAGCTCCGACAGGTGGACAGCTAGAGCATTGCTTTGCTGATCCGGCAGCTTCTGCAGCTTGTCTTGTTCTAGACATATTGGTGTTACCTTTCCTCTGGAATACACTAGACAGGCAGAGAGAGGGATCATGCTGCATGGGCAACACATGGTCTTTAAATTCAGCCCAGGCTTTGTGTTATGGAGAGGTATAACTCCATTTTACAAACTATCATCTGTCAAGACAGCAAGGTGCCAGTCAGTCAGTGTGTAGTTAGGTCTCATGATACCAGTCTTCTGCCAGTGCAACTTTTTGTATAGGAAAAAAATATGGTTTGATTTAAAATATCAGTTGTAATGTATTTATTGATTAACCTGTAACCTATATTAAGTATAAGTAAAGGAGGATGTCACAATAGTGAAGAGGCTAACTTGCTTGCCTGTTAGACAAATATTGATCTAACCTGTTCCCTCCATTATTACAACCAGTACTGGAATAGGAATTAACTAAGCAGAGAACAACAACAAAAAGTTATTCTGGCCCTGGTATCATATGTGGAATTTTCCTGGTGATGTGTCATGTATCATGCCAACATCTTTTATTTCCTGGGATCTGGATACCCATGTTAACTGGATTGACCTGAGAGTTCCAGTCAGTGAAAAACGTTCCCATCATGAAAGAGATTTGAAAACATGGCCACGGGACTAAAAGGCTAGTGTGCTAGTTACTGTGCTACTGTGGCTTCCTAACCCTTAGCACGTGACTGAAAGAAGAAAAACACCATGTGTCTATTTACACTCACAATAAGTGTTAGGAGTTACAGCTGTTTACAAGACATGTAGTATTTGGCGGTCTTAGAAGTAGAATAAAGAAGTAGGGAGTAGAGGTCATGTGTCGAAGTACATTTGCTCTTGCAGCAAAGCGCTGTCATTGTTTGAAGGTGACAGGTTTGAATCCTGGTCTGTAACTATAGCTTTAAATATTTATGTTGTCTATTGCGTCCTCTAATCCTTACTTCTTTATTATACTTCTATTAGCACCAAATAATGTTATTGAGGTATCGTCCCCCAATGTTGATTCCTTCCATATCTTCTATATTTCTGAAATATTTTCACTGTACAGGGACAAAAGATCTAGAGATGTTACACATCCCTCTCTCCCACCTCTCTTAATATGCTGATATTGACTTACTTCATTATCAATACTTATGGCAGCTTGTTGTTTCTAGTAGATGTTTTTTACAAGTCTAAGGTCTTTTCCAACAATTTGTAGATCTTCAAGCATCCTTATCATGCCGACATGTCTGACTTTATCAAAAACCTTTGTGTAGTCAATAAAGCAAAGGTGTAGATCTTTGTTTACTTCAATAGCACGTTCAATTACTGTTCTCAGCATATACACAGCATTTATTGTGCCCTTGCCTTCCACAAACCCACGTTGTTCTAGTCCTATTTTCTTCCTCACTCTTTGCATGATAATTCTTAGCAAAATCTTCATGATGTGACTCATTATACTAATTGTTCGATGTTGATTACAAAAACTGCGTCCCATGAAACACACTTTTTTCTAAATACTGAAGTTCAACCAAAATGAGTAATATTATTTCAGTGCTCAATGTAACGTCATTAATCACTGACGGATTGTGCATATGTGACTTGTGAAATGATCCAACATTTGAATAATACACATTTCTTAGTTGCTGCACATCATTTGCTTTCTATTGATTTTTTTTTTTCCCCTGCATATCATTTACAGGACATATATGTCAACAGCAGCATCTTTCAGCTGTCTGTTGATTTCTTGGCAAGATTACGCTCAGTAGTTTGCCATTGCTTTCTGAGCGGCCGGCTCAGTTATCCCGCAAGTCACCAGCGGGGGTCGAACCGCTTCCAGCTCTCGTCCGCTACGAGACTCTGCATGATAAACGGGATTGCGGAGAAAGTGTTGTAACCCCTCAGCCAGAAAGACTGGCTTCTATTGATTACAACAAGTCAATTGCTAATAGGCAGTGTGGGTATTGTTATTGAAAATGTAACTAGAAGAATTCCTCTATTGTTCTTTTCTGTTCCATATCTTCTTGTAACATTTCTGACACCCCTGCAGCTCCAGTTGAACCTCTCATACCAGAGCTCAGATCTCTGTGACCCTGCTTCAGGTTGTGTGTGTCTTGAGTGAACCAGTGCTTTACAGTAGCAGCTGTCTGGAGCAGAATTAACTACTGTGGAAGGTTTGCTGGTAGAAGAGAAATATTTTCCAATGACCGTTTAATCCAAACAAATCCCATTGCAAGTATTTGAGAAGATTGTCATTGAGTTCTTGCTGACTCTGTAGGAACCCTCCAGTGAGAAGAAAAAAGACAAAGTGAAGGAGGTGAAAAAACCAGGCAAAGTAGGTTTTGCTTTATCTTTTGGTTATGACCAGACACATATTGTAGTCATGTGTCGCCTGGCCACTTGTTGTTTTGCTTGCTGGTGCCAGGATAGCTGCAGCATTAGGCATGATATTGTATTCCCTTGCATTGGTAGCTTGCCCCTGTAGTATGCAGCATTCATGATTTCTTTTAATATGTATCTGTCTGGCTCAGACATGTTTATGTGTTTTTCTTTTTCTGCTGCCAACGCCTTAAAGTGGGTTGCTGTGCATGTTTTTTTTTTTTTTACATAGAATGTTAAATATCCAATATATATATATGTTTGTGATCCATATGGGAGTACATTAAATCAGTACTGATATGTGGGTCAGACACAAAGAAAGACTAAAATAATTAAACAACAAATGTTCATTAATGGCTGCCTGCGCAGAATAGGACTCAGCTGGTATGACAGTTAATGGAGCTTAGGGAGAGAGCTATACAGATTCCAGAGAATCAGGTGGTGAAGGAAAGACAATGGCGCTGAATGGAACACACATTGAGAAAGCATGAGAATAGTGCAAATAGAAAGTCCTCCCACTGGAACCCATGGGGCACATGATATAGAGGGACACCAAAGTCATATGGAGAATAGAACTAAAAAATAGAAATTAATAACATCGGGAGGACATGATATGAGCTTCTTGAAATAACAAAAAAATAGGGCAGCTTGACATGAGTTGGTTGATATAATGGACAGAGGAAAAGAAGGAGGAGAATATTACTGACATGGTATTTGAAATGTTTCTAATAGAGTATTTACATATAGTGGTCTGTTTTCTTACTAGCATGTTTAGATTGTTAATGCTTGTTGTTTACTTAGCTTTTTATATATTTTGCATTGTGTTTGCAATTATTTATAGGATAGTGCTGTGTACATATAAGTTTGTAAATGTGTGTGTCTGTGTACATTTCTTCGGCTTCTTCCTCCTCCTCCTCCTCTTCTTCTTCAGATGCCTGATGTAGAACAGACATTGATAATCATGACTCTCAAGTGTTCTCTGTCGTCTGATATTTTGATGACAGTGAAAATTGATGTTGTTCATACCATTACTTGCAGCCTAGCTGTTTAAGCTTTCCACAGACATCCTTCTCTGTCTTTCTCTGCCTCATTTGCCTAGTACTTTCCACATATTACACCTATTCTACTGATATGCCCCCAAAAATGTCAATTGTCTTTGTATTATGGTTTTAATACCTCAGTAATTGTTTTATTTTTTGTCCATGATGTTTTAATCAGTCTATGAAGCGAAAATGTTGGTAACTTTGCATGTGTTAAATCTTTCTATGAGCATCAAGTGTGCAAGATGTTTGGTGTCGAATATGTTGAAAATACAAAATACAGTGTGTGTATGTATATATATATATAATCCTCACAATTTGCATATTAATTATTTATAATTTCACACACTCTCAGAGATACACATGATCCACAAATTAATTACCTTTTATATTTCAATTTTAAACATTCATAGATATGTTACCAAAATTGTGCCTTTCATGGTAGCCAATATCAGTTGCGATCGACTTTAGATAAGTTATATTTGTTAACCTATGAGACAGCATACTCAATGTTTAGCATCTCACAGGCCCTGTATACTTACATAGTGTCACTAAGGGATGTCTCTTCCCGCACTTCCCCCCCCCCCCCTCCTCCTTCCTCCATCGAGTCATTCTCCACTCTCTGTATCTCTCTTCTGTGCATGTGTGTCCATGTGTATAGCTTGCATACTTTTGTGTTTCTGTATGTGTGTTCACATACAGGTGTTGATAGTTTACACTTGATTCTTAACATTGTAGCTGTGCAGAGTCATTTGAAATCCTGAACATCTGATGTGTGTATCATACCAGTGTTACATTATTATGCATGCATATATGTTGGCAACATTTAAAGTAATGAAACTAGATTAAGCTAGCTATGAAGTCTTCATTGCTTATTTGAAGCATTTTATACCATACCTAGTGTATGGTAGCTATATTCATGGTATTCTTCCCACATTGGTATTATCATTTCAAGCTCATCTGAAGTAATTATTGTACTGTCATGTAAATTTCTTTACTTTTCTACTGGGGATTTAAATTACCATTTCCATCTAACTTCTTTGTTTCATTATGTTTCTCTGCTAGATCTCATTACTATTTTTCTCTATATAGGGTGTATAGGTTTATTATGGGAAGGAGTAAAAGTACACATTTATCAAGATGGGTTAAAACAGTGTTTCCCAACGTGTATATAAAAATTTTAGAAAGGTTTAGGTGGGGCATAGCACAAAAAAGGTTGGGAAACACTGGGTTAAAATGTTTAGATTTACTGTGAGGATAAGTAAAATGTATAGACTAACTGATTATGTTGAAGATTAAAAATGAGTATATGTAATGTGAGAGAGGTTAGAAGTGTAATATGTTGAATTTTATTATGCGAGTGATAACAGTGTAGATTTATTATGAGGGTGTAAGATTAAGAAATGTTTGACGAGCAGCTTTATATTTACATTTGATGGAAGACAATATTTATTTGTTTTAATTGTTATTATTTTACACACAATACATCAGTTCTGTTACTGTGTGGCACTAACAGTGTGACTGTTAAAAACAATGAATAAAACTTAATTACAGTCATTGGTGTAGTAAAGACAGTTTTATAAAATTGATAGATATATTAGCAATAGGATGCATTGTGTGGGACTGTAGTTGGACATCTTGTTTATGTAGTGTCTAGACATATCCTCACATCCTTGCAGCATCTGATTAAATAAAGACTGTGTTATAACAAATAAGTAAGATCTTGACTGCAGCAGGATACGGCAGTGTATAATGAAACACCAAGGTGTGGGTAGATCCTAGGGAGAAGCAACAAACACAAACATATATACATACCTATCAAGGACTTAAGACATGAGAGCAGAGTTCACAATGGGAAAATGCATAAATATAAAAAAATAGAAATCACATCATAATAACTAAGGTAAGTAATAATAAATACATATGTGAAAACATGCCACAACTATACTCTGTTTCAGATATTTAAATATTTGTAAAGAACACCACCAATATAAAACAGTTATTATATGCAATAACACACAATGCATATATATATATAAGTAGAAATAACTGGATATTTTACAAGATGAACAAATATACAACTTGTGCATGCTCATGATATGCAGCAGTCTCATTGTGAAATCTGTATAGATGCCAGCATGCTTGTTTGCAGGCCCTGTGTGGTCATTGATTCAAATCCCCATGGAGGTCGCATGTAACACAAATTGAGCTGGGCTTCCAGGTCGACCCAGATTATATTAGGTAGCAGGACATGTTCTGGGAAGTAAACATGGTACACCATGATAGTGACCACATCACACATCAAGTGCTGATTGGTCTATACCAATATTGTACATGATTGCAAGTTCCTGCTTTCCTCTTCACCCAAGGATAGAAGAGGAGTGATAGAGAAAAACATATTTTCTGTACAAGGTTGTGTCATAATCTCTTTCATTAAATCATTTCATGTTTTTTTTTTAAATTTCAACATATTTTCTACCCCAATAATCTTGTCATATAGAGGTTATCATTTTTGTAAAATAGTGCTGTTAATTCATATATCCAAATAACTACATAAATATATGTTCATACTTGCTTCCACAATTATTGACATATCTGCACACATTTTCAGACATATAAAAGTATGAATTATGTGACATCTATATATATCTATAATTTAATATGGTCTGTATACCTATTATTTTCTTCTGTCCTTATATGCATATTGAAACATTTATATATATACATTTTCCTGAGATGAATGTTGCGAAGACCTTGAACTGCCAGAGTAACTAATGATTACAAGCATGAGGCTTGTGAAAGTAGAACATTATATACAACTGTATAATGAGAAGAGGGACATTGGAAAGCATAATGATGACTGGAAAGATCTGTGGTGGAAGAGGCAGAGACAGACAGAGAAATCATGCTAAATGGGCTGAGGTGGTGGCTAGGATGAATATCCTCGGTAGAGTTGATCCACAACACAAAGACTGAGATCTGTGGAGATGCATGATGCATACTTCAGTTGGCACATGATGATGATAATTATTATAATATTACTATTATTTTGTTGGTTTGTGATATATATTAGAAAAGTGAGAATTGGAGATTTGACAGTAGAAATAAAGGTGCACTTAGGCATGAGTTGAGTCAAGAACCGACGTCGCAGCACTCTAGTCATTCTCTTATATGCTCTGTCCTCATCTTCCACAACCAGAGAAGAGGCCAAATGCTAATGTAAGTGCCACTGAGAGACAGCAAATAAAATACAACATAAAATAACTTGTAAGGAGACTAAATCAGACATGACTGTATGACAGGACAGCAGCTGAAGCAGTATGGCAGGATACTATTTTCAATTCTTCTACCCCTACCCCAAACAGTTTGCAGGTCATGATCTATTAAGATTGCAAGGGCCATAATATGGATCATGACATCGAGGATAATAGCAATAAAACGGCAGGTCAGGCATCACATTTGACTGTAAAATGAAAACTGTCTATCTTATCTTTCTTCCTATTCATTGTTCCACATAAAATCATATGTACATCTGCAGTATGCACCTGATGAGATGCAGTGAAATATGCCAGACAAGAAATCGTCCAATATTTTATTTATGCTGTGTGTGTTTAAATATTTAATTATTAGCTATTAACTTGTTTTCTTTCCTGCATTGACTTTGTTGCGTAGGTGAGCCTCAAGATTGCAGATGCAGAATGGTCAGACAAATTCTCAATGGATACTGTAGGCAGCAGTGGGAATGTTACTTGCAAAAATAAGGCACTTGGAAACAGCTTGGAGGTGATGTCTGTTAAATGTTCACTTTTGTTCTGTATTAACACTGTTTATAAATATGTCTCTGAAATTGATTTAATAACTCTTGTTATCTTTGTTCTTTATGTACATCACTTATAGGCACTTGAATATTAATGTTGTTGTATTCTGTCTTTTGGTGTGTGCTCATGTCACCTTTGTAGTGGAGTGGTAACACATCCACCTATTACCATTTGTCCAAAAGTTTGATTCTCAGAGGCATATGGTTTTGGTTTGTCATATAAAGATGGTGTGCGTTTATGTGTGCACATGCACGTCTGGGTGCAGGCATGTGCCTGCACTATTATGTCAAGCATAAAAATACATATTGATGATATTGACTACAGCAGGGTGTGGTAATACAAAGTTGAGACACACAAAAGCTATGTTAAGATCCTGCAGAGGGATAAGGGCAGTCTCATAAACTATATCTCACAGATATGTCAAAGTAAAGTGCTAATCTATGTAGTCACAAAGAAACAAATATATATATCTTACTATGTTTCAAAAGAACGCCATCAAAGGACAGAAAATTTAATGAGATAATCCTGCAAGAAAGAAATGAAAGTTGTAAATTGATCAGAGAAATAAGGCCTAGACAATCAAGAACTTTTGGGCATGTTGTGAGGAGAATTGAACTTGAAACTTAGTGATAGCTTGCAAAAGTGATGGGGAAAGAGCAACAGAAAAGCAAAGAGATGAACACCTGGATTGCTTGGCCACATGACACAATCAGGATAAGAACACAGACACTGTCAGTCATAATGCTTCTTGCCTATTGCGTAACGTTTCTCTCAGTGCAGCCAGCTTTAAAGACTTGATGTTTTTTTTTTATTTTTTTTTTTTATTATGTTGCATATCCTTTACAGGACGTTGCAGTCAACACCAGCATTTTTCAGCTGCTGTTGATGTACTAGGCAAGTTTTATGTTCAGTAGTTTGACCTTGCTTTCTGAACGACCGGCTCACATATCACTGTAAGTTACCAGTGCTGCGCAAACCACTGCAGATTCTCGCAGCTGCTGTTTTCCCCACGTGGATATACGGGATTACGAACAATATCGTTAACCCCTTGGTCAGGGAGACAGGCTTGATGTTTATATCAATGACCGACACCTTGATATTTAGCCAGCTCTTATACTTCATCCATTGTTATATTCATTTCTTCATTCATGTTTTGTGTCTATCATCATCTTGCTCAGCTCCTGCTTCATCCTCCAGGAACAGTGCCATCCAATACTACTCTGCCTAAACCACTGTAATGTTCACAATGGCCAGGCTACTATAGTTTCTGAAGCATTATATTGTTTATGAGCCAGTTTTCTTCTTTTATTTTTAATTACCAGTGTTGCTCATCATCAGGTGAATCCACTCTGACTTCTGAGGTACTAGTTATTTACATCCCCAACTCAAGGACTGGGGGTGACTTAATTCCACCCCTGTAGGCAAGCAACATCATTCCATTTCAACTCCTCAAGCAATGAGTGCAAGACGTGGGTGCTGATTGTCCACCATTGTTTGAGCATTGACTGACTTTCTTGCAGCCTCATAGCATGAAAATTATGTAGTCCTCCACAGATTTCTTCACAGCACAGACCTGGTCAATCCTCCTCTCGCTAGTCTGCTCAGGGTACCCCAGTGGAGGTGATGAGAGGTCTTGACAGTATGAAACTCGACCCTGTCACATGTGCACTCCTGCATCCCATCTCAACCTTGTCAGATAGGAACCATACATTTCTCAGGAAAGGAAAAGGGGCAAGGAAAGGAGCTAGCTACTTATGTCATAATTCAGTGTCTTGGTGTGTATGTGAAGATCTGTCACTTCACACCCTTTCAGCAATATATACCATGAGATTAACTCTACCTTATAGTTTAAGCAGGGAGCTGTAGTGGTTAAGTATTTAGTGCACACTCCAACTAATACAGTGTTCCTGAGTTTGCTCCCCAATCCTGACAGGGCTAATTTGTTTTGCAACCAGGATGGCTCTGAGGTTGTCTCAGCCTCATGTAATATACCAGAGATATGAGAAAATAAAGTTCTAGGGATTAATATGATCATATTATCCCTTATTATATTGGCTCTGAGGTTGTCTCAGCCTCATGTAATATACCAGAGATATGAGAAAATAAAGTTCTAGGGATTAATATGATCATATTATCCCTTGTATGCCATTCAGTCACCACAAATATAGGAGCCTAACAATATATCCCAGTTTGCCTACAGGCATGTTAACACCATGAGAGTATGTTGGAGATATATGTTAGGCCCATTGGTGACACTGATTTACTTTAGCCTAACCGTGGTTATGTATTGATGAAACATGCTTTCTGCCTACTTATTGCTTGTAAGTATCTGTTATAACTCTTGACATTGTATTCATTGTATGTTTGATCATGATCTCATGTGGTTTAGTTACTAGCTATTCCTTCTTTCTACCATTATAATTAATGTTATGTGAGTATTATAAGTATATATACTATTAAATCCACTTTCTATTTGATGTAATTTCCTCTGTTCTCAGGTTGGAGTGAAGATAACCCTGGCATCCTCAGGCCTGACTAAAATTGTGACCTTCACACCTTTCTACCTGCTCATAAATGCTTCCACTGTTGTACTGGATGTGAGGGAAAGTGACAAGGCACAAACCTGGACTACCCTGGAGCCTGGAGAGGTAGTGAAAGCTAGTGTTGTAACAGAGTTAATGTATTTGTATGTTACTTCTGAAGCAAGGGGAAACCACCACATTCAATTCCTAATTATCTGTTTCTTGGCAGTTACTAATGTTGTTTCTGCAACATTGATGGCAGATGCTTCGGTATTTTAATTTCCAAAAAGATGAGGCTAATCTTAGTCTCCACATTTCAGCTTTTTGGTGGATGGTGCAAATTTTGTATTCCTGAAAAATTGACTAGCCTGCTTCCTTGTGAACATGTACCATATGTCAAGTACATCTGGTGTAGACTGTTTGAGAGTTTTATTGTAGAGTCCTTGAATCAATCCTATATATCTGTTATCTATCTGGATATGCATGATGGCTTGTTGTCCACATTTGCCATGAAACTAGGTGTAGGAGTGAAATGTTCTATCTTCAGCAAACTGTCACCTCGACTGTGTTTAATTTGTGTTTGTATAGTATTACGTTGATTCTTGGTCTTCCTCTAGTTCAGCAATCAGAATTTCTTTGACTGTAGGCACAAGGTGGTAGCTGGACTTCACATGATGTCCAAACCACTTTATTTGTTTCTCTGCGAACTAACAAGCTATATTTATGTACATTCAATTTCTATTTTTGTAAAACAAATTATGTAGTGTAAGATTTTTTTTGGAAATATATATATGTATTTTATTGAGTCTAGTGAGCGACTTCACATTCACTAGTTTCAATTGTTTCTTTGTGGACAGTTGTAGGTTTTAGTGAAGTGATGTGTTAAACAAATATTCATGATGCTTATCTTAAGGCGGAAAAACATTTCATTTTAGAAAAATTATTAACCAAAGTACTTGTTCCTCATCAGCCACAGTAGCATAACAGCTAAATGCTCACCTGCATACCAGTGGTCTTGGGTTCGAGCCACATAGCAGTTTTGAATTAAAAAAATTATTCTCATGTCAACCCAGACTGAAATAGATACTAGGAAATGTTTGGAAAATAAAGGCGTCTGACATGACATCAGCCACTGAGTGCTGTTTGGTCTATAACAATATGGGTCCAGCTTCATATGCCCAATCTTAGACATCTGAAAGGAACCTGTACTTTTTTAAAATTTATTTCTTCCTATTGAGTCAGAGATTTCATTTAACTAATTATTGACATTTTGTTCCAATACAGTGCAAGGGATTCTACCCTCAGACTGTAGCCAAGGAAATGACAATAGTTGCTAAAGTGCAGGACAGCAGCCTGGAGACTGTTCCATTTTTCCTGAATAAAGCCCACACAACCCTGTTGAGACTGGAGGACAATGTGAGTATTGGAAGTAGACTACTTGCCTGGGTGGATGAACTGTCAGAGGATTTTAGAGTTGTTTCATCTAGTTTAATAGTGTCCTTTGTGTTCTTGTAAGTTTGACCACTGGTTGTTTTCGGTGCCACTCTGTCAAACCATCCAGTATCTTCTCCTTCTGTCTCTATCACCCTTGATCTACACAGTTGTCAGTCTTCACCAAACACCCTCATCACATAATATGGCCAAAGTGATGATTAGCTTGTCCTGATGTGGATAATCAAATGTCCTTGTGAAATAGCCTCTTGTAGTACTTGAATATTGGTCTTCTTAGCGATACATGCAAATCTTAGCTTTAAATTTAGAAGTCTCCAGGTTCAGTAGATGATTCAATTTCTTTATTTGTTGCAGTGTTATCCCATTTCCAGTCACTCTACATCTTGTTTTTTTTTTCTGTTGTAAACACAACTTGTTTTTTGTTGTTGTTGCATTGTTTGGTTGTAGTCCTTTCTTTTCACTTTCTGTGGTTACAGTGTTTATCAGTTCATGGAGTTCTTGTTCATTTCTTGCTATGAGCACTTTGTCAGCACCATGGCACAGAATATTTATATTTAGTCCCCCTGACTTTCACACATGGTTCGTCTCTTACTACGTGCCGAATGTAAGAAGTAAAAGTATTTGGGGGGAGAAAGGAAGCCTGTCTGACATAGCCAGTACACACACCTTCCATCAGCTGCCATACATATTTTTTACAACTCTGAAATCTTTTCCACAACTCTGAAATCTTTTCCGTCTGTATTAAATTTTTCTAGAAGATAATTATTTTTGTATAATATACTGTATCAGATGCTTTGGAATAATATATAAGCACATATCTTCCTGCATTTTAATTTCCTTCTCAGTTAATGTTCTTAGAATGTAAGTAAAATGTTTATACTTGTGCCTTGTTTGTGTGAATGAAACCAAATCATTGCTCTCCTATTTCAGTCTTATTTTATTTATTCTGTTGAGATAATTCTTAATATATTCCTTATGTGACTCATTAGACTAAATTGTCTATGCTCTTTGCATTATAACAATCAAGATTTTTTTGGATTGGTGATAATATCTGATTTTGATATGTTTAGAGTGTTACATCTTCATTTACAGCATTTGTTTGAGTGTTAGATCCCCATTTACAGCATTGTTTGGCATGTTAGATTCCTATTTATGGCATTTTTAGAGTGTTGCTTAAAGCCTATACAAGTGTTGATGCTGGAGAAAATGTTATACTTTCATTTGCAGTACTAAGTCCAGATGATAAAATACAGTTTTGTTCAGTATAACTTGTTGCTTAATTACAATGCTGTTTAGTGTGCTAGATGCTTGATAACACAGTTTGTATTTTATGAAAATTATCACAGTATGGTGGCCTCAATGCAGAGTGCCAGGTCAGTGAGTCAGCCATGATTACGACCTTCAAAACTTACAAGCCAGGAATGGCCACCGTGCTGTTTGTCAACCACACTACACAATGTACTGTTGTCATTAAGCAGACGTAAGTTTTTCTTGCAAATTTAAACATAATACCTTCAATGGTCCAGTGTTTAGTTTCTAGTAGTATTTTCACTAGTGTATTTCTGGTTTGGTTTGTAAACAATCACTTTAATTGCACCCTCAGATGACTTGACATGTGCTCATGGATCACACAAGAGTACTGCATAGCACATGAACTCTGTAGCATAGCACCAGCGATTATACAACAGATACATGTATTTATATCAGAATCACACATGCTATATATTTTCTATTATGAGTTTTCTTTCTTTTTCTTTCTTTCTTTCTGTCTTTCTGTCTGTCTTTCTTTCTTTCTTTCTTTCTTTCTTTCTTTCTTTCTTTCTTTCTTTCTTTCTTTTTAAAAATTTAGTTAATCTTTATTTTTACCAATCTGCTTTGCTCATAGAGTGGCTTCTGCACTGCTCTATGGCACTCATGGAGTCAGCATACTTGTACTGCTTTACTCCCTTTAAGGAGTCAGTATACTTATACCACTCCACTCCTCTCATAGTCATGTCTGTATCTCTCTACTCTTCTCATGGTGTCTGTTCATCACCTCGTGACTTCTGTCATGAAGGCAACAATCTTAGAGGATGTATTTCATGCTTTATTTGAATTCCGACTTCTGTCATGAGGGCCAACAATCTTAAAGGATACATCATGCACACACAGTGTGGAGAGTTCACAAATTTGCTCGATATAATACTGTCCAGCTGGGATGAAGAATAGTCATCACTAGTCCTCAGTTCTTCAAGACATTTAACAGAGGACATCTTAAATGGACAGTTAAAACAACAGAAGCGACCTTGTGCAGCTCATGAAACTTCTCATTCTTGTAGAACATGTTCTCTGTTTGTTCTTATGCCCAATTTTCATTAACTTGTAAAGTAAATTTTTATAAACTGTATTATTAATAGCCATACTGGTTCCCACAGTGGTTCATCCCAGGAAGGTCTAAACCTGGAACCTCTAACATCTCAGCTGTACACTTGGACAGACCCGGCCGGCCAGAGGGAAGTCACATGGAATTGTGGTGAAAAGAAAAATGTTAAAAGTGCCTTAGATCAGGTTTGTGTTTAATGTTAATAATAAAATAGCAGAGTCATGACAGTTGATTGTCCCGTCACTTGTGTATATGTCAGGGCTGTGTAATGAAGTCCACCAATTGCCATACAGTGTACAGACTCAAGTCAGATGAGATCAGGTGCCACCTTCACATACAAGGTTGCTATAACGGATCTCCAGAGTTGTCTCTCTCTCATCATGTGGCTACAGCCTAACTTCCTCTTCCCAGTACATCTTTGAATTTATCTGTATAGTTTAACCTGTGTCTTCCTCTTGCATATTTGCCTGCTACTTTCTCTGCATTCATGGTTTTCGGCAGGGTATTATGTGCGTATTGTGCACAGAATACCAGGGGCCGGTCTTCAGTATTTCCCTCGACTAGGAAGGAAATGTCACAGAGAACTGAAATTGTGTTTGGTGTTTATTCCTTTGCAGTATAGCAAGCACTTGAACTGACATACTTATGCCACTTCTGCTTGACCTTGAAAGGACCTTAGCAATAGAACATTTTTCAAACTAGTTGTCACATGTCATTACTACTTCATCACTATCAAAATGATTTTCTATGAGTTGTTTTATTTTAAGATTTGGTAAAGAGTAACAGCCTGATGAAGTTAAATCTGGAGAATAGTGTGGGTTTGGAAGAATTTCAGTTCTCAGATCCTTGACAGTCTTTTCTTTTAGTTACGTAAGAAAATCTGCACAACACTACCCTTTAACTGTGTTGCCACAAAGGAGATCATCTTTCAGTACGACACCTTTGTTATCACAGAAAACATTTTGCTGTTCTTGGCAGGTATTGGGAAGCCCAGGGTTTTCCATTGCATGCTGAACATTTTGGATTGGGGGTAATAATAGTGAACCCAAGTTTCATGTGCTTTCACTATTTTTGTAAACATGTTTTCTGACTGGCACTTTTTGAACAATTAGCAGTAATTTACCCTCATTTGCTTTTGCTCATATGTCAGCAGTTGCAAAACTGTTTTCTCATGTTCACCAAAGCACTGGTTCCATTTCCTTGTGTATTTCTGTAGATGTTTTTTCCCTGTAACATTGGGAAGTTTATCACATCGCTACCATTTTGTCCTCCCATGGAATTCATCCCATTCTCAGGTACCCATTTAGAGAGGCTTAGTTGACATCCAGAACCATGCAGGCCTGGATTTTTATTTCACCTTTTTTTAATTAGATACTTGAATGTGTTGATGTAAGTGGTGAGTAACCAAACTTGCCATACACTAAACCTCTCTTGCTCTCTCTTTTTATTGTTTTGTATACAATTTGTTGATTTTATACTTATGGTTTTCTAGACAATATGGCCTTAACAGTATGTTTTTCTTCTGTATGTTGAGACTTTGAAAGGGAGAATAGAATAGAATAAAATCCTCAAGAAAATAGTTTATTGATTGTTAGTGTTACTATGATACTGTTGTTTTGTTATCATTAAAAGAGTGGTCATTATTGTATTTGGGCAATTCTGTGGGTGCTCTGTCTCCCTCAGTTTACTGAAGGACCTACACATGTTCCTGCTTCCCACTGGTTATGCACAGTCTGTTCCAACCTCTCAGACAATCTGTCCCTTCATTACCAAGTTTGATGCATATTCAGTCTGTCTGTGGCTAGTCATTATATCAATAGTTGTATGACCATTCAAGAGTTGATTTTTGTTTTTCCCATGAGTAACATTGCCCTCATGACCATGTTTAGTTCCGCAGCTTTAGGTGTTCTTGACGCCAGCATGGGAGCTGTCACTACACGTTTTCCTGCATGTCCAGTACATTACAGTGCTACAGGTTTGAAGACTTTACACACTCATGCCACAGCTGACAGCTTCAAATTTTGCGAAGCACTGACAAGAAAGTCTAATAAGTGACCTCCCTCTTTGTAGATCAGAAAGGCATCTCGGAAATGCAGTAACTCCCTCTTCCAATAGTTCCATGCTGGAAGTCGCTCAGATTTTCCCCACCTTGTTTAGTGTGTCACATGGTTTGTTAAGCTCACCAAAACTCCCCCGTCATGCACAGAACCATCAGTGCACAACATAGCCTCACTTTCAACACTTCTAATTTAACAGTTGCTTGATATTTATTTTGTTGTCAAGAAACTAGTAAACATTAAATGTGAATGGAATGCGCGGCTGAAACATTGCAAAATCTTTGCCTATAGAAAGAAGGTAAACTTAAAATTGTGTTTCGTGAAAAGATTGACAGCATGAAGTTACTTGCATGTCCTTTACAGGACATTGCAGTCAACCCCAGCATTTATTGCTTGTTTGTTATTTACTAGACAATTTTTAACTTCAGTAGTTTGCCATTGCTTTCTGGGCGACCAATGCTCATGCCATCAAAATTAGTGCAAAGCAATCTGCTTCCAAATCACCAACGGCTGATTTTAAACCCTCAGCCCAGCACCCCTAAGTCACAGATGCCGATAATATTACACAGAGGCATACATTATTATTACATACTGATTTTTTTCTTGTTGGGAAATTTATATTTGTCTTCTAATCTTCTGTTGTTTAAAATCCAATAATCTCTAACATATAGTTGTTTTTTTTCTTATACACCTGAAAGTTATATTATTATACTTCTGTTTTGTTATTTCTTATAGATACTAATCTATATTAATTGAGTTGCATAATTTGCAATACATTTGTTAAAATAAAATGGTTATGGTTAAATGCCACAGGATTGACTACAGTGCATTCAGTTTAACTCCATCTGACTCAATCTCTCTGAGGAATGGCAAGATGATTGCTGAGAGCATTGAGCACAGCTCAAACTTCATAGTTGGAGTGATGATCCCCGTTAGTCACTGGAACATTTACACTGATAGTCTGAGCAGCAGTCCAAGAGACAACATTTGACCTTCATAGCACAAAGCTTGATCACTTCACCATGAAGTCCTCCCTCCCCCGATAAATTATAATGCACATTAATTTAGTAATTGTCTGGAAGCAGTTTCCTGCTATTAATTCTGTTTTATAATTTCTAATAAATGTTAACATATGGAGATTGTCGTTAAATTTGAATTCCTAAATGACTTATCGTTGAATATTGAATCTCGGACCACTGTATTTTTTCATCTGGTAAGCCAGTTCTCAAGCCAATTTCATGAGCAATAGATCACATTTGTTCTGCTTCTTGCTCAGCTTCACCATTTTCTAGAACTAAAAAAAAAATGTTCAATAAGGATATTTACATAATCTACAATACCAATATAACTTCGTAAACGCTCTACATTTGTTTTTTATTTGATTTGTGACTATAGTTAGTGAACTAGCTTGCCAATGGTGGTGTGGGATAGTGAATGAGAATACCATATGAAATGGACTGAAATAGTGTCTAGGGTGAATAAATATTAGGTCCTCAGGTTCGCCGCATAAAGGCAGTTGATCGAGACAGTTTATTTCCTAAAAAGACTCCAGGAATAGAGTAGTTATTGGCTCTATTGAAGTAAGACTGGGGTTATGGTCAGATAGACTCCACCCACTGAATAGGATAAACTACCTTCCTGAAGAATAAAACAGAGAATAGGTCACTTAACCACAGATCTCTATCAAGTTGTTATTCGTGGATAAAATATCTGAGACTGTGTGTTGGTCGACCTCCCACTGGATTCTCTGCCATATAAACATACAGTAGCACAGTTCTCTACAACTAACAAACAGTGTAACACTGGTCACTAGACAATGAAAACTCTCCTGACGAACATATATCGTTTATTGTCAAAATCTCATACCATGGAAGTACAGGACTCTGTCTCCACTACAATCTTATCAAACATCAAACAAAACAAATACATTATCAAGTAATGCATTCTATTCTAATCTAACACTCCTCTCCCCTCCTCTATCTCACCTCGTCTATCTCACCTCCTCTATCTCACATCATCTATCTCCCTGCACCTAAAAAACCCAATCACCCGCACTTGGCTTGTTGTGCCCTACTCGGGATGACTGTTTCTACTATGTGCCGTTTAATCACTACTCGGCATATACTCCACTACATGATGTCTATCACACGGAAAAACCAACCAGAACATAGGTCAGAGATCTGACTGTTGATTGTATCCGGTTGTAATTTAGTTCTTGAAGACACCACTTTTCTAAAATCCGGAGAATGTAGATTCACTCCACACAGGGCTTCTCTACCGCTGTCTTTATTCTCCAGAAGAAGAAGTCTTATGACGACTCTCCCCCAGTTATACCCTACTCCTCTTCTGATTCCTACCGCTGAAATAGATGGGCTCATCCCATCTTGAATTGACCAAACACCACAATGTGCCACTGAGAAAAAAACAAGGTTCTCTGGATACTGAACATTATAATGGGAATACGGCTCATTGACGTTGATAAAATACAGTCATAATTGACCAACAAAAGGAACTGTCCTCACTTGTCCCTTCGCTAAAAATGATGATGGTGTGACTGAGTCTGGACTACTCGATATGGCGTTGGTCTTGAGAGGAAAATATGTCTGCACAAAATAGGGATTTCACCCCTTGGTATTAATGTCCATCATTCTGGAAAAGTTGAAGCACGGACTATTGACGAGGCTGTAGGGATTGTTAGTTGAAGATCATCCAGGAGGCCCCTAGCCGATAGGGGTTAGTATTCTTCCATCGTAGATCAAGATACATCCCAATGTCTATAAGCGACACTGCACTGATTGGGGTCACCCCTGGTTCTAGACAGACGTCTGATGTCTTCGACTATACCTTGAATTGATAACCCAATTCTACAGAACCTCTGGTAGTTCGGCGGCAGACTCCGTAAATCTCACAGACTCAAATAGGGGTAACCGATGGTACTGCATTCTAGATCACTCATCGAGCTGTCTTGCTATCAGCTCATACGTTGTTAACCCTGGCAATCGAAGGGATGTGACTGAGATATGTCCTTCTCGGAATTGCGTAAAAATAAACATTGAGTTATCTCCCCTGTCTGTTATTCACACCTCACACACTTAACAGGAGCAGCATCTTCAGCCACCAATCATCTCAAGCCTCCATCTGGTAACTGCCCAGGGAGGACCCATCTCTGTCATTATAGACCTAGATAAAAGGGAGAGCCAAAGCCTCGCCCAGGTCTCCGACTCCGCCAAATGGTTCTCACTCTGCCAAATTGAGCCATCAGGTTCAGACTCAGCCAAACTTTGTCCACTAGTTTTAGACTCAGCTAAAATTCGTCCACTAGTTTTAGACTCAGCTAAAATCAGCCAAGATGTCCCACGCCCTTTGCCTCAATGCCTGCGAATCAAAAATGACAAGCTATGAATATACTAGCCCATTATGCAGGTTCATAAGACTCACAGAGACAACAATTAGACATATAGTCAGAGGACAATCCTCATATGATGATGGGTGGTATCCCCTGTGGGCCTGTAACGTATGGGTCTATTTGGCGGGAAGGGGGGGGCGGGTAATCTGAACACTCTACCACCCTCACGCTTCTACCGATACAACGTACAGGACATCACAGATCCCTAATGGAGATATATTCTCACACATACAAACACTCCTCTATATGGGAGGACAACAATCTGTTATAGAACATGACCGGGGGGGGGGGGGGTGACTAAGGTCGGGGTTTTGTAAATATTGGCTCCAATGTCTTGTTATTTTGGCAAGCACACTGCACGATTTACGGCAGGTAAAAATGAGTACTTAGGTATGTGAACCGTTCTCATAAATATGATGTAGCCAACGGACATACAGGGTCCCCCAAATCCGACAAAAGCAATGGGGTGTCTTATCTAACGGTGTCCCCAGGCTGTCATACACACAAAATATACGTTCCGTCCCCGGCATATTCTGTACACAGATAAAGTAAAGATTCACACACACAATATATATATGCGTACAAGATCTGAATCTTTAACAAAGGCATTATGTAACACCTGAATACTTTACCAAGAGTCCGGTAAAGATAGGCTCTTCCCTAGATGAGATGGAACCAAAAGTGAAGATAGATTGAACTCTGCAGACACGGTACAGCATTTACAGAGACATCAAAGTCTTCAAAAGAAGATGAATCAGTAATCATAGCATGATAAGAATTATAAGCATAGGAATATAGGACAGTGGTATAGACGGTTCAAATCTCAGGCTGTCTTTCTTACAGAAGTAACGGTGCCGTAGCAAACTCCGCCAAAATACATACATGACATGTAGTATTACTTCTCATATCAAACAAAGATTGTATTAAATATCTAACACAATCTTATCATTAAAAAAAAAACATGTGTATGCTCACCAATGCAACATAGAGGCAAAAATGGGCCCACAATGGACCTACACCCTCTCCCTGAATAATTCACATCTACATAGTTGGGACTTCCAGACTCAAGTGACTAGGTCTGGTCCCGCCTGGGAGTTTTACCAAACTATTCCATTCTATTTGGAGCCCCAGCCCCAAATTCCGCCTCGTTCTCACTCTGGCAGTCGTTACCATATAAGGCAACCGCCAGTCCCCCACACGTGAAATTCTCTTTTCCTGGAAAAGATATTTATAATCGTCTGCAAGCTGGAGTAAACTGGGCCATTATGTCACAGGTGGTTGGTCTGCTGGTTTTCCATTGTCGTCTAGAGTTCAGTGTCCTGTGGTGGCTAGATTTTTGTCTTCTAAAACATCATTCTGGGATCAGCCTGCTCTCATTAAATGCTTAGCAGTTGTGTTCTCTGGAGGAAAGGCCGCACCATCTTACAATGGGCCTAATAATAGAAAACCGAAAATGCCAAAACCTCATGACAGTCTTACATGGAGTAGCTGACACTGAATACATGTAACAGTGGTAACTTTGCAGTCTTATGTACAAGCAGATCATTTTATAATCCTGCTTTATCTCATTTGCTTGGTTCAGTGTTCTGTAAGATGTGCTGTTCTACCAGGGAGGCTGTAGGGATAATTTCTTTTGATGTTTTTTTTTATTGTAACATTTTCTGTTGATTTAGAGATTTGTCAGTGCTAGTGTGATATAATTGTTTCACATTTATTTCCTCCTTCCTCACTCTGAACAGGATAAAATAGAAGAGTTCTTTGTCCAGAACAATATCAAAATTTACTTTGTCTCCTTCTTGGACGGCATGCAGAGAGTGGTTATGTTTACTGAAGACCTGGCCTTGGCAACAGTTGCTCAAGAGGTAAGCAGCAATTAGTCTGCATTTTCTTCCATAAGTTTACTTATGGCTGCTTTCTTCTTTGTGACTTATCATATCTGTCTCATTTGTGTGTTATTTTTGTTTCTCTGCCTGCTTTTGTTTGTCATCCATCCTCTCTTATTACACCTTTAGTGTTCTACCTCTCTCTCTTTGCCTCTCTTTGTCTCTCTCTCTCACCTTTGATTTTCTCTTTCTTTCTCAGTCTTTCTTTTTTATTGTACCCTTCATGTTACGATTGGATCAGCTTCTCTTTTAACAAACTTTGTGTTACTCCTCACCTAATTCTACAAGCATCTTTCTTTCTTTTCTTTCTCTCTCTGTGTTTCTGTCTGTCTGTCTCTCTTTCTCTCTATCTCTCCCTCACACTCTTTTCCCAGCTCTCTCTCTGTTTCTCTATCTCTGTCTGTCTGTCTCTCTCTCTCATTTTATATTGTCTCCTTGATTTTACTACCCTATTTATATTCGTTAAGTTTCTCTTTCCCTGCACCTCTCCCTCTTGTACTTCCCTTACTCTTCCTCAAGACCCCACCCCCACACACTCACATACCCACACCCTTTTATGTTATTATTGCCTCTATGGTTTACATTTTAGTCACTTTATCAGTTTAACATGTTCATGTCACCCTCTGTTCACTCTACAAGGCTGGAGAACTCGAGCAAGCAGACCAGGAGATCAACCTCAAGATTCATGATATGGGCTTTTCTCTCATTAACAATGAGAAGATGGTGGAACTAGCTTATATGGGTATTACCAGGTACGTCTTACCCAAATGTATACTTATAATTCTTGACTACAACTATTGGTTTTATTTAGAGCTGCATCATGGCACTCTGTTAGGTACTCACTATCTACCCATGACACTTCTCAAATATACACTCCACGTTATAACCATTCACAATCATACATTCCCCATGTAGCTCCACAGACACACACTCCTTTCACAGTCATACATTCCCCCCATGTAAATCCACAGACACACACTCCTTTCACAATCATACATTCCCCCCATGTTACTCCACAGACACTCCTTTCACAATCATACATTCTCTCTTCCCCACCCCCCATATTACTCCACTGACACACACTCCTTTCACAATCATACATTCTCCTATGTTACTCCACAGACACACACTCCTTTCACAATCATACATTCCCCCCTCCTCCCAGTCTCACTGCACTTTCACACTCATATACTCCCCCCATGTATGTAACTCCACAATCTCACACCACTTTCACACTCATGTACTGCCTGCTGCTGTAACCATTCTCTCCATTCTCACTCATACACTCCCTCAGTGTAGCTCCACAGGCATACATTTCTTTCAGAATCATACACTCCCCAGTAAACTCCATGGACCTGTACACTTCCCACCACTCAAACCCTCTGCTTAACTCCATGGCCATACACTGACTTCCCAACATCCTATTCTAGTCATATATTCACAAAGGTAATTATGTACACGGAAATACTCTTCAGGTTCATCTTTTTCTCTTTCTGCTTCCCTGTTATGCCTGTCAGCATTAAGTTATTACAGTTCTTCCAGTTCTTCCAGACAAGACCCCTTTGTGGAGTGCATATGAGGTGGTATTCATTGCTACTATTCTATGCTATTGCTTGTGTTGTCTGCCTCTTGTTCTGTTTCCGCTGTATCCAAATGTCAATGCTATTTGGAGATGTTTCCTGATGTTACTATTTCCTGTCCTGTCTCTTCTTTCACATTAAGTTTTCCACCTAGGCAGTTAACCTCTGTTATGACAATTCTCTTGTTATCTCTTTTTCAGCATTGCTAAGTTTTCATTCATGTCTCTGAGCAGTATTAATCCACTGTTAGGACCACCCCCAGCTTCTGGGAGAATGTAACTAGGTGGATCCCATCCCATCTAGCTGTCCTGGGCCCCATTAGCCTGAGACCTTGTCTGTTTCCCAGTATGCAAAATTTGGAGGTGGGTTTGATTTGAATGTTCTGTTGGTCATTGATGGGTTACTAATTTTCACAAGAAAGTGTAATGGACACCCCTAGTGCACCAACATTTCTCAACAGCACACATCTAATGGCTTAAGCACCATGTCAGTGACAGCTGTGCATGTTTCATTGTCAACACTCCTGTAGCTACATTGAAGAGTGCAAGTGTTTATTCTGATAGCTGAAACAGAGCAGAATGTGAAGCAATTTGTTTGCACATTCCTGAGTCCTTGTTTAATAAACTTACTTCATCTCTTCTTTCTTTGAAGTAAAAAAGTGTGTGTGTGTGCACATGCAAACAACCTGTTTAAGCCATTTTAGCTGAACATAAATTGTTAGTTAAAGTAAAGAGGTCACAGATTGTGAGAATTGTATGGATTTTTTGCCCTGGCCATTCGGGAGTGCAGGGGAATGAACAGGCTGATAGGCTGGCAGGGAATGCACCTCTTGGTGGTAGATTACTTACGGACAAGGGGGAGGTGGTCATGCGCCTGTGGGATCAGATGGAGAAGGTAGGGGGACAGATTGAGAACCCGTATGTGGAAAGGATGTAATTGCAGGGGATTGGCAGGGGTT